>JAKWBJ010000439.1:35000-70725 GCA_023159175.1 Wohlfahrtia magnifica | reverse complement strand
TCAATTCCGCAAGGAACCTTGGTGTTGTCTTGAACAAGGAGCTAAATTGGTCAGACCATATTTAAATTAACTGTGGTAAAACTTTCGGTATGCTTCGGAATCTCTGGATGTCGCAATATTTCACACCTACTCATATTCGAATGCTACTGGCGAAAACATATATATTGCCAACCTTTTTGTATGGTTGTGAACTGTTTGCATATAATATAGCAAATAACAGTATAGCAGATATGTATTTGTTATTAGTAGGACCAGGAGCATATCACGTTTTTCGAAGCAAATTTATGGTGTCACATTTGACAATCTGCAGAAGAGTCGAACACTAGTTTTTCTACATAAGATCATATATAGTTAGCAGCCACCCTATCTATATCGGAGAATACATTTCTCAAGGTCAAATAAGGGAAACAGAATAAATGCTATAAAATATAATAGAGCCAATGTTTCTTTATTAATTGAGCAATGTTTCTTTATTAATTCTATACGTCTCTGAAGCCAACTTCCCCCTCGGATACAAATTATAAGTAATGCAAACGTTTTCAAAACTGCTGTATTTAATCACTTTTCTTAGTTATTTTCTGCAATATTGATAATTATTTTTGATATGTAAATTCGAAATATTATTTTTGTTCAGATAATTAACATTTAATATAGTTAACTTTTTAATTTTTTTGTTTTTTATTTCAAAGTTCTCTAACCAATACTATAATATAAGAAATATTCTTTTTGTATTGAATTGATCAAATAAATAAAAAATAATAAAAAATCCCTTCGAGTATAAAATCAATTCTTGCCCATTGGAGTCCGTTACTACCTTTCTCGATTTAGGCGTGTTGTTGGATAGGAAACTTTCATATATTAATGATGACTAGTAAGGCTCGGGCTGTTCTGGCTTTTGTGAAAAGGTGGTCTAGGAAATTCACTGCCCTTATATTACGAGAAAGTTATACATTTTGTTCGTTAGACCGATTTTGGAATATGCCTCGGTTGTCTGGAATCCTTATTATCAGGTTCATATTGATTCAATTGAATCCATACAGAGGCAGTTTTTATTAGTTTGTTTATGTGACTTAGGGTGGAATTATGTTGATGGTTTTCTTCCTGAATCCCCGTTAGATTCTCTCGGCATAATCGTCCTCTGACATTAGAATTCTTCAGGACAAAATTATGCGAACTCGTTTCCTTTTCGTAGATTGTGTAATGACTACAATTGCATTACCAGTTTAGTGATTTTAACCTTGACGTCGGTAGCATTAGAGTAGTTTACTTTCTGACATTAATTTAGAATTTTTATTATATTTATTTTCATAATTTATTCATTTCTATTTCTGTTGGGCTCTAAGTATGTATGTATACGAGTAAGTATTAATTGTATTTATGTTCATCTTGTGATTAAGTTCTGTAGCTGATTCGTTTTCGTTGCCATAACTTATTTCCTCTTATCCGCTATAGTTCGGTCTGTAGTGTTTACGTGCCTCTACGCTATGGAGACGAGCCCTTCGCGGTCGAGTGAACGCGGGTAAATGAGTGGTGGGATCGTTCGTATACCATCTTCACACAAGTGTTTTATTAAGTTTAAGTTTTTAAAACAGACAAAATCTCACAGAGTTCAAACGGGAAATCCAAAAACGGGTCCGTAATGAACGGCATGGCCCATTTTATTTCTTGTTCGTTTTCCTTTCTACTCAATAAAAAACTAAAATGCGTACGAAAATCATTTATGTTTATGTTTCCCATGGTAGAATAGTGCACAGTTTTAAAGAATTAGATATTTTCCACCAATCACTACTGTTTTTTTTACAGAATTTGGTTTTTTAAGATTATTATTGTAAAACTCTTGCTTCTTGCTTTAACATAGCATTGTATAATTGGTTCTCGAGATAAAATAATGCAATTTATTTGTATTTGAATTGTCACTTCTAAGCTGCCAGCGCCTTTTAAGCATCAAGGTGCGATATCGAACAAATTGCCAGTCAAACCATTTTTGTTTGGGTTCAAATATTTTCTTATTAGATTTGGATATAGGAGTTTGTTTTACTTTAGAGGTAATCGAAGAAACCAGATCATTGACAGACAGTGTTGGTTGAAGATCCACATTTGAAGTAAGAGACGAGAGGTTTTCCATTAATTTTGATATATGTTTGCTATTCCAGTGCAATCTTGATATCTTAGTGACTACATCTGTATTTCCATTACAATTATGTGGTCGGAAAATAACAATAATTCTTTACAAATTCTAAGAAGCTGTGGGAACAGATACAGTAGTCAATAACCGAACTACATTGCACCTCCAAATATAAATTCACCGTGCGCGTCACTGCCAGTTCTACATTTAAGTACTATACCGAAAATATTTAAAATTATTTCCAAAAGCCTTTGAAGTAAAAAGAAAAGGGAGTTGTTTTTCTGTACCAACGTGTGTTCAGTAAAGAAAAAATGCAACAAATTTGTTTAAGTATTGTTAGATATTGTTACGTTACAATAAAATTCTTAAGTTTAACCTTTATTAAAGCACAACACTTGTACCACTGTACTCAATTTATGTTTTAGTTATAACCATTGTGTTGTTATTTATTTACACGATTAACAGCATCAGCGCCCTCGTTATCTGATAATTTGTACTCACGTTTATCACTGCTGTATTACAACTACCTTGCCATCCTTTTGTTTTTGCTTATAGGTATATAGGTGCTGAAAATTACGGAAAGTTCTCGATCATCTAGCTTCTATGTAGGTGTCGTCTGGTAACTTCTATTTTGTTCCTTTTGTTTATGTCTTGTTTTGTTCTTTATACGTGCCTGGATTTTTCGCGAAGTTTCCGACCACAGTGTATACAGTGAGGACACCAATGACAGCTCAAAAAGCGAAAATCAGCTGTTTTTCTTTGTCTACAACAATTTACAGCTCATCTGGAGTAAAAGAAAAAGCAACATTATTTTCCATTAGAAAATAAAGCAGTGCGAAAAGCACAGAATATATATGCATTTTTGTATGTGTATGCAAAAAAAGAAGTAAATAAAAATAAAATTTAATGCAGTAAAATTGAATTGGTTGTTTTTTTTTAGATTGTATATACAAAATTTTCTGTTTTATTCAATGATGAATGAATTTGCAACAAACAAAGGTAAGTAAAAAATGTGGAATAAAATTTAACATTATTTTGAACCAAAAAAATTGTTTTTTATGTGCCACATCTGAATCGAGAATCTTGTTTGCCGGGCTTGGATAAATATAATTCAATGAGTCCAAAATCAACGAACAATAAAGAAATTAAAAAACAATTATTCATGAATATTTTATTTATAGAAGGCTTAAATAAAATAAATTATATCAAACATGAATGAAAATATACATTAAATAAATTTTTCAAGAAAAAAACCTATTAGTTTCTAAAATTGCATTTTTAGTTATAAATAGAATTTGACAGAAATAAAGACGAAATTTAAACTAAAACTTTTTTTAAGTTAAGACTTATGAAAAAATTTCAAATTTTTGAAATATATGTAATGAATGAAAAAAGATGTAAAACAAATAGATAATTTACATAAATCGAAATTAGCTTTACCACGAAATAAAAAAAGGCAAAGGATTTATATAATTACAAACAAATAGAACAATAAATTTTTTATACAATAAATTTCAGTTTATAGAAAATATTTCAAACTTTGTAATAGTGGTTTTAATAAAGCATTCTGAACTATTTATAAGAAGCAAAAATATTTTAAATAAAATATCCTTTACAATTTTGCGATCAATATTTCGTAATATCTTTAACAATTTTAATAAGATTCTTCAATAATTCTTGAAATACATATTGAGATATAAATCTACTTTTATTGTTATAAATTTAATCAAATATGCATATTTATTTTAAATGTGAAAATTTGACTCTAATTATATAAAAAATACACCACATTTCTTTCTTTTTTGTTGTTTTTAAGTTTTATTAATACCTTTGTATATATCTTAGCTTCGTTCCTTTTATTCTAAAGGCATATATTTGAAAAAGAACTTGAGTAAAACATTTATTTTGTAATTATAATTTAAGGCTACTTAATCATTGATGAAGTTGCGTTGTCCTCTAAAGTTGCTGTAGGGCTATTGACTGTAGTAGTAGCCATTTAATTTAAAGAAGCGGCTTGTTGTTTGAAATTTTCTAAAAAGCCAGCCAAAGTTAAACAAAAGCCACGACCTGCCGGTATTAAGGGAAAATCTGGCAAAAGATATTGATGTTCATTTGGCATTTTCGTTCGAATCTGCATTTAAAACAAAATAAAGCCAAAAAATGAGTGTTTCTATGTTTAAATTAAATGTTTATATGTAATTTAATTACCTTGTTCATTTTTTTAATTCTCAGCAAACTGTTTTGACAATTCCATCCAGCCCCTAATACGTTCGTACATTTTAAGACCGTTTTGTTTGAAGTGATTTGAAATTTCTTCACGAAATACTTCAGGAATATTTTGCACTAGTTTCGAATTTCTTGTACCAATTTTATTACGACCATTTCATTGTACATGCGTGGATTTTTTTTACCCTGTTGAGTACCTAAAAAAAAGAGCTTCATCATCGTTAGCTATGAAGCTACTTTCTTTTAAAATACAATTTTGTTTATAATATATTGCATGGATCTAAGACATTTTACAAGATCATTTTCTTTGAAATACAGAGTCATGAATGAAATAAAAAGTTTTGTACGCAAACTGATAACAATCTACCGCATTTAAACCCGTTGAAAAAGTGCACAAAGCTCCTCGGAAATGAAACAATTTGATTTCTACCACTTTGAAGGATATTTTTATCCTATGCTCTCGAAATTGGGAAAGCTACAAAAACACTACAAAAGAATTACCTACACAGCTTTAAGGATAGAGGACAAATAAAATCAAGTAAAATGTTTCAAATTCAAATTACTGGATATCTACAATGAAATAATTACCTGGAGCAAATGCAAGTAAATCTGCATTTCGACGTACTATTATCATTTTTAACTTTCAAAAGAGTGATAAAGATTTGCTATTGTTGGTCATGTTGGCTTTTTACTAAAAACAATTTTAGAGCCTTAAACTGTTGTCGTTGTTATACCGAGCCAACCGTATTCAGTTAAGGCTTTTCAGCTTTCGTTTTTGTTAATGGATGTCCACTGATTTAAATAGTACGTCTATATGCTGACTTAAATACATTTACTCCAGATAACTGCTTGGTTTTATAGATCGACTTGAATTTGAAGTAATTCATCAGATTGTCGCAGTGTTTTTGCACTTGGTTGTAGGTATTAATATGTACATATGTACTCACCTCGACATATACCGCGTCTTGTTGCAGGAAACATATTTATGAACTTTGTGTTCAGCTTCCATTTTATGATGTGTTTCTTGATCCCTGAAAAACATTACATTATAATTATTTTAAAATCGTTTATAAGACACAATACTCACATTTTGCTTTTCTGCTACACACCAAAATTTTACCTAAAAAAGAAAACAAAGTTTAACAGTTTAAATATGATCATTATTTTACTCACTTTAATTCGTAAGCCACCTGCAAGAAATACCTGGAAAGAAAATTGAAAATTTTTAATAAAATACTTTAATTTTTTTAAAAATTCACAAACACAAATTTTTTACCTCTGAAAAATTTTATTTATTGCGCCAGAATACAATAATAAAGCAAAATATAAAATTTTACAACACAGCTTGAAAGAAAGAGATAGCTATATTATGTTAATATTTATTGCCTCGTGTATCCCTACTGAGTTGTAAAATTTGTTGTTTGGTTGTTGTTATTTTTGTTGGTGTGTCCTCACTGTATACATTGTGTTTCCGACTTAAATTTATTTGTGTAACAATATGTTATGAAATTTCTAAATTTAATTGTAGTTTTCATATTTGCAACGTTATATGACAATATATTACAAGTGTCGACTAGTTATTGTGAAAATTGTATCTTATTTTCTCTTCAGTCCTGATGAACGTTTTTGACACATACTACAACAGCGTAATTGCATTCTGACAACAATTTATTTAAATGCTCTACATCGCTATTTGTATTGGCCGTTATTTTGCCGCCAGAGCAAGAATATTTTTTTATCTATGAAAATACAAAAGTCCCCCATCCTTACTTAAGTTTAATCTTTATTTATGTATATACACTTTTTTAACAATTAGTTTTTTTTTTCGATGCAAGGACATTAAGTGCCAGAAAACTGGTTTCAAGGCTAAAACAAAAGAGCTTACAACCTTTCAACTTGCGCGTAGATACAATATTAATATTAACTTGTAGGATATGAGTGCTTAAGCTAATAAATTCCGTTTCGGCATCATAAATATATATACTGTGAAGACCAGACACTAATACATTCTATGACCGTGATCTACGGTCAATGTATTCCAGTCTGGCTGTTAATTTTCCTATATATTTCTTGAATTTCAAGTTTTCCGTTGTTAGTATAGCTAGATCAGATTGTCTGGTAACATCCTTTAATTTATCATCTAACAAGGCATAATAAATAAGGTACATGCAAATCTACAACAATTTAAACAATAACAACAACAACTTTTTCTTTTTTCAGATGGTCTGGCTTGGTATTGAACCGAGGTCTTTCTGGTTGGCAGGCTGGTGTCTTACCTACCATACCACAACGATAGTATTATCAGAAATTTTACCGAATCTGTTCGACACAACTGGACGTTTTAACTGATTTATTTTTTAGATTAAATGTTTTTGAATTAAAGAGAAAAATAAACGAAAAAATATACCTAAAGGACAAAAAAGCTAGAAACATTTAACTTCTTTATAGAATGTATATTGTTTATAATTTTTGTTAGTAAAAATAAAAATAACGGTATCTTTTGCAACAATTGCGACAATTAATTTGAAAAATTTGTTTAAACTATTCTAAATAGAATAAGTTTTGTTTGTCTTTACATATTTAATATAATTTTTAATTAGATACACACTATTGTTTTATAAATATGTAGTGTATGTTAAGTGTAGTGTAAGTTTATTTCTCATTAGTATGAAGCATAACCTTAGGCTTATTTTTATTAGTAATATAAATGAAAACAATACATAGAAGCACTGTGAAAATAGCAAACAGCAAACATATGACTCCAATATTACATTTTATTTATTTACGATCGTATGAACATTAATGAGAAAAAGTATTTTGAATTATAAACGTAACGGTACTAATTGTAGTAAAAATATAAACTATAAACAAACCTATTAACAAAAGAAAGGAAGAAAACGATGATTTTCGAATACTTTTTTTGCTTAAAAATTTTTGCATTTTTTGTTAACCGGGCCAAATCATTCTAAAATGCACAATGTTTATAAGTTTTATGACTGTAAAATTTGTAATTATATCAACAGGGACAGTGTAGGTGAAATATTTTTAATTTAATTGCATGATTAACAGTGCAATTACGATTATATGGAGCGATTAATCGCAATTACGATTACTATAATAATCGACTTGCTATCCCTAGTGTATGCATCAAAACTTCATATATGCGAAAAGGTTGCTGGCGTTCGTACACATCTTCATTGCGAATGTAAATGGAAATTAAAAAGAGATAGTTGGTGATACCCAGGGATATGCAAATCCTGTAGATCAGCATTTTCAGGATCCAGGGTTTCACGTAAGAAAAAAAAACATCCGGCTATGGAGACCATTTCTGCACATTGCAGAAATCTATGCGGAAGTGATCTGATATCACAGAAATAGATAAATAAAAATCAAACGATCAACACCCCAATACGGACTACCAGAATTATGATTGTTACTAATTGACCAGTGTTATATCTTCACCGTTAAATAGTCCAACAGCAATTATTCCCAAGACGTTCATACTGAAGGTTGAACAAACGAGCAGAGGAGAAAGGAAAAAAAACAATAACACTAGCAAGGGTGCCATAAGACTTCTAAGTCTGAATAAAAGTGTGCACACAATAAGCAAGCACTTTATCACCTCCATCAGGTTTACCGTGTTATTATATTTCTTCACTCTTTGTGTTTGCTTTGAAATTGTTTTATTGCCGTTTTTTATTATTTTATAATATTAAATATTATATTATATAATAATAAGGATACCGGCAAGCACAAAAGGATGAAACGAAATGAACAGGAAATAAGAAACAGAAAAAACCTATAAACAGTTTTCATAGATTACCAAAAGTCATTTGGCTGATAGAAGTGCACCAGATATGAAAATCGACTAGCACATTATAAATTCTTTGAAAAAATTATGGGCTACTACCATACACATCACAGAGGGCACCAAGAATATAGTACCACAGCCAATACCACCAATAAGAATCCTACGGGGCATATACAAGTCGTCGTCCTAAACTCTCTCCTATTCTGTTTAGGATTAAATCCACTCTCATCTCATGTAGCCATACTTGCTGTGGGTATGGCTACAAACTGGAGTAATTCGATTCATACAGGACAACACAATGTTTTTACATGGATGACTTATAATTGTACGCAAGTAAAAAGAGAATCTCGATAAATTACTTAAAATAATTGAAATCTTTACAAACTACATCAAAATGCAGTTCGACATCGACACAGAGCATCACCAAAGGAAAATATTCTACTACACAGAACTTTACTATCGCCGATGGAAGCCAGATAACAAAACTTGTTAGAAACGAACGCTATAAATATTTGGTTATTAAACAACATACTGTCGTAGATGGTACAACACAGACGAGTGAAATAACGAAAGAATTCACAAACAGAGCGTATAGAGTCGGTAAAACAAAGCTAACTGGGCGTAATCTCATAAAAACAGTAAACACATTTCCAATGTCTCAACTTACAAATACAACGGACTCATATCGTAGTTAAATTCGGATTTCAATAACATCGATGGGAAGATCAGAACCACAATTACAAAAAGTAAACACCACTGCCCAGATCTGTCATACAAAAATCAATATACCGCGAATATACGGACGAAGAGGATTACTAAACATTTAGATCCTACATGACAGGCAGCTAAAGAACCTCACCAAATATTTTCTCAGAGTAGCAGTAAAATCAAGGCGTAGTAAGAGCTGACGATAGCATTACACCACTGAATCTGAAGAACAGCAATGATATACGACCAACCTCAATAGAGAATTCGATAGAAAGGTGGAAATCAAAACCACTATATGGAAAATACCCAAATTTTATTTACCAGCAATATATGCCTCTTGACCGAACTAACAACTGGCTTAAATGCAGTAATATATTCTCGGAATCAGAGGGTTTCATAATAGCCATACAGGATAGAGTGGTGGGAAAGGTAACAGTAGGACTTTCTATATTTGGTTCAAACGACGTCCTGGACAATACACATTATCTAGTAAAAATATCCGAATACAGTAATATTAATTTAACTACAGATAATGTCAAAGACAATCAGTATAAAAATGATGGTGTGCAAACAGTTGGACCACTAACCTGAAAAAATAAGTTAATAAATTTGTAGTTTTTAACAAAACGAAATTTTTAGTTCCAGAAACGGAACGATCAATGAACCTTCAACGTGGTCCTTCTGGATATCAAAAGTTGTATAAACATATGAAAAGTTCATTATCACAACGTCGGATGACAAATTATTTTGTACTAGAAGGAAAAGATAATATTTCTGGTGATGAAAATGATGATCTACAAAATATTGACAATGCAATTATGATAAAATTGATATAGAACCGATTCAAAAACAATGTATATAAGTATTTATTTTTATCTTTTTTTCTTTTATTAAATAAATATAATGCAGATGGTGATTCGTCAAATGACCGACTTTTAGACATTTATTTTGAAGCTATCGATGCTTTGGAAAAGTGTAAGACAAAATATGATAAACTCAGAGTATTAGGTAACATGCTCAGGCATGTTATATAAAATAATATTAAACTAAATGGCTAATTTAAATATTATGCACTGGAATGCTCAGGACTTTGAGTTTGTTAAGCCCTCATAGAATTAGAGCAAATCCTGATTCAAAAACAAATTCATATTGTATTAATAAATAAAACATTCCTTAAACCGAAACATTCATTCAAACTTAGGAATTTCAAAACCCACAGAGAAGATCGCAATACGCATGGTGGATGCGTTATAATAGCGGTTAGAAATGATATTTCCCATGAATGATATCCAAAATTTTCGACAAAAAGTATTGAAAACGTTTCTATAATTATTAAAATATCGAACAGGCCTGTGAGATTTACTTCAGTATACTGTCCTTCATATACAAACAATTTTATTAATGATATTAATATTTTAACTACATCTACAATAGATTATTTTATGTTTGGCGAATTTACGCCCACCACACTAGCTGGAACTGTTGTCAAAATAATACAGCCGGTAACTGCCTGTATAACCATCAGTTCAATTCATCTTACTACATCTTCTATCCAAACTCATTTACTCGATCTAGTCAAAATATAGTCCCAACGCAACCTTCTGTAGTAGACATCTTGCTTTCGAAATCGAATTAAAATTTTTCATCTCTTGAAACCCATCCTGAATTGCTTAGTTCGGATCATACGCCAGTGACTTGTAAAATTGATTGCTTTTTCCATCAAAATTTTACACAAATTCCGCAGTATAACCAAGCTAACTGGAAAGTAATAAAAAAATGGCTTGGTAATGAGATTAAGAGTAACAACTTGCAATTAGTTACACTTACCCATGCAAATGTGGAACTTGTTTTATCAAAAATTATATATATATTTTACAAGAATCTTCGAAAAGAATTCCTGTTGCTTCTAGATTTAACTGGCAAAGAAAGCTATCACAATAAACTATATTTTTGATTGGTCAAAGAAATTGTCTTAGACGTAAATTTCAAAGAAGTAGTTATACAGCTAAGAGGAAGCTTATCATGTGCTTATTGAAACAGATTACCATATTGATTAATAAAAACATCAGCAATGACAGAAATATCAGCTGGAATCAATTTATACGAAACTTGCCAACTGGCAGCAAAAAGTTTTGGAAAATAACAAAGGCAATCAAAGGAGTAAAGAACGAGCTTAGCTACTTAACGGTAGATGGCGCTAATGTATATAATTCTACTGAAAAGACTAATATCATCGCTGACGTTTGCGAAAATCATCATCAAACTACGTTTAATATGTTTTCTATAAAGGACAATGTAGTTAAGAAACATATAGATTGGTAAAAAATCAGACTTTACCTGATGGTTCACAACAATGTCTAACAACTAAAGAAGAAATTAAAATATGGGTTAAGTTGCTAAAAAGTCTAAAGCTCCTGGTTTGGATGGGATAAGCTCTACTGTGCTAAAAAATATGTCGGATTTGTTTTTGTCAATACTTACAAAAATTTTCAACTGGTGTTTATGTAGCGGTTATTTTCCCAAACAATTCAAAACTGCAAAAATGATACCAATACTGAAGCATAACAAAGATGCTAAATCACCAAATAGCTACCGGCCAATTAGTATGCTAAGTCGTCTTAATAAAGTATTTGGAAAAATTATATTAAGCAGTTTAAGTGAATTTACTGAAGATCAACAAAACAGCATTCAACTATTCACCAAGTAGAACGTATTGTTAAATTTATAAGTACTAATAAAACCCAGCGTAAAAGCACAGGAATACTTTGTCTATACATAGAAAAGGCTTTCGACTCAGTATGGCACAATGCTCTCATATATAAACTTAAATTGTTTGGCTACCCAGTATATTTACACAAGATTATTCAAAGCTTCTTAAATGAGAGATCATTTGTCGTGAACATTGGTAACGATTACTCCACGAAGCGAAAAATCGTGGCCGGGTGCCTCAAGGGTCAGTGCTATCACTTACACTATATTCAATTTATATAGCAGACTTTAAAATATTAAGGACCCAAGCGACAGCTCTGTACGCAGATGATACTGCAATAATAGCAACTGGCAAAGTATCAAATGCAATAGTCAAGAACTTGAGAAAAGGTTTTTTGTATGCACAAAAATATTTCTTTAAGTGGAAAATTAAAATTAACGAAGCCAAGACACAAGCTATAATATTCCCCTTTAACAAGTCACCGAAGAGAATACCAACGTTTCCTTTGACTATTGGTGGAACTGAGATTCCTTTTAATGACACAATAAAATATTTGGGTATTGTTTTAGGTAAGAAGTTAACATTTAAACAACATATTCTTCAAACGTGTGAAAAAGCTATTCGTTGGGGGAAAGCTTTATATCCCCTGTTAAGCTTTTCTAAGGTGGAAAAACAAGATCTTACTTTATAAACTGTGCGTACGTCCAATAATGACCTACGGTTGTCAAGTGTGGTCGAAAAGATGTGCCAAGACTTATATCAAAAAACTTCAGGTTATACAAAATAAAAATTTAAAGATTATTTTCAATTTAGCAATGCGGTATTCGACCAGCAGATTACATGAAAAATTCAATCAAGATATGTTTATGGCTGTAACCAGTAAAATTACACAAAGCAACAGGTTTTCAAGCCATCATCTAGTAAGAAATTTGTAATATCACCAACTTCCTCAACTTCATAATGAAGTTGACAGAAGGGTTGATATAAAAATTTTCTTCAAATTTCAATAAGGTTTTTACTATCTTTTTTCCTTAAATGTAAATGTACTTTTATACGTAATTTTTCATTTGTTGCAATACTTATACTTTTCATTCGTTGCAATACTTACTAGTAAAATCTCAAACTATATATATATATATAGAATATTTGTTATGTTTTTAACTTGTAGTAATGATAGTAAATAAATAAATAAAAAAATAAATAAATATAATTTTTATTATTTGTTTTCGTAAATGAAATAAATTTTTTGCTGACTTGTTTATGCGGTTTTGTTTTACTTTTACGCTTTGATTTAAATTTATGCGTTTTTTCAAATTCAGGAACGAATCAGAAGTTTTTATGTAGAGTTAGTGTACTGTTTTATGCGAATTCGGTTTATGCAGATTTTCGTTAAAAGAATTGATCGCCTAAAACGAGATCTGAGTGTATTATAAAATTTGAATTGAATTAATGGAAGTTTTACATCGGTTGCTTTCCTGTATATACTTTTTTGTATTAGTTCTAAATAATTTGTGGTTTAAAAAATTACAGCAGTTTTTTATTTTAACATAACCGAAAACAGGATATAATGACGCCATTATGAAAATAAATAAGGGTGTTTATTATTCTGTCAACTTTATTGTATATAAAAGAGGTTTATGTACAATAATGTGAATGTCTGTGACGCATGTGTGTGTGTGTTCAGTGAACAAGTAAAACATATTAAGTGTTATTTTTCCCTTAAAAATTGTGAAAAACCACCACTAAATGCATAAACAACACAAAACATACTTTTACACTTTATTATAATGATATTTTTTGCAATTAGTGTAGTAAGCGCTACCCAATAATCATTTAAGGCCTAAACATAATATACATACATATACTTATACTTTTGCTCACTTAAGCTACTGTCAAAATTCGAACGAAAAGTCTGTTAAATATTTAACCAACTTTTTGATGGATATATCGTACTTTTTGAATAGTTGTATTAGTGAGAACATGAAAATTGCTATCTGAGAGTTTAGTGGAATAAATAATTACCATTATCAGTATCCGGATGAATTTATTTTTTATTAAAATTATAAAAGTTTTAGTATTTCGTGTAAAATTTAAATATTATCAGAAAAATAGCACAGTTAGTCATGTAAACATTAAAAAATCTGCATTCACCCGATACGCATGCTCAGTTGTGGTTGTTTCAGTGACGAATAAAAGCAAGGACACGTTGTGCATCTTTTGTTATTGTTTTGAATTTAACACACATACCATGCGATTGGATTCGCTCAAAACGTAAGCAAATGAAACTGAACGAAACTTGACGAAAAGTTTATTAAGTACATTATGGTTATACACATTTGATTGTGTGTATTGGCACAGTCGTTGAAGCTAGCCTACGTATATTATGGTTGGACCTTTACACTTCTGATTAAATGTATTATTGTGAAAGCTTAGCTTCAGCATTTAAAACAAGTATTGCCTTTTTTTCTGAACCAAAACTTAGATAAAACGGTTATAGTACCATTACTTATACAGTATTATTTTTATATATGTATAGCATTTGAAGAAATTCGGTGTTTCGGGGTTGGGGTTCGAGTGGAAGTTATAGTGAACTGTATGGTATTTGCCTGTGGAAAAACAGCTAATTTCTTAATTTATAATTTCTCACAAAGAGAAATTATGAAGTTATTTCAAATATAATAGTAGGTTGTGTAAGTGGCATATGATTTTTTTTTAGCTATACGAAATACGGGTAGGGAATCCTCAAAAGATATTGGCAATCAATATGCACGATTCATGGCATAACGTACTATTTGGCTTGTCATGCGCCTACGTACTAAACCACATCCACGTTCGTAATTCTTCCAATGATTTCCTCCCTGGGACCACTATCAAGTTTACTTCAGGGGAGTGGTGATTCAGCGAGTGCTGCTCCCTCGTTTCGCAGATCTTGCCCTCGCGACCAATCTCTGACGCACCAAGATTTCCTTTGAGAAAACGTACACCAAGTCCCAATTCCTAGCTGAAGTCAGTATTAGTCCAACAATGTTGTCCGGCACAACCCGAGATCGAATTACCGTTTCCAGGAAACGACTTTGATCTTCATACTGCGGGCAGTCAAAGAAAACGTGACCAATCCGGGCACACATCATCGTCATCATGCCCATATTCAACAAGGTATGCTCTAAAGCATCCATGACCGCTTAGCAACTGGATCAGGTAAAAATTTACTTGCTCGTGTCTCCTTCCTACCCAATCAGCCACATTCGGTATGAGCCAGTGAGTCCATCTTCCCTTCAAAGAGGTGTTCCAATCATGTTGCCACCTTTCCACAGCACCTTCATCCAATTGGCCCTTGTTTGCTGACTATGATTTTTTTTCAACATGCTTCTTCCATTCAACATCCGCCACCAGCTGCAGTCGCGTTAGTCCCGCAATAATTAAAGCCGCATCCGTGGATACTGTGAGGAAGTCAGAGGCGACCCTGAGCGCACATCTCCTATAGGCTACATCAATATCCATCCTATATGTTCTGCTAAGCATAGCCTAACCCATACGGGGGCTGCATATAAAGTAATTGATCTTACTACACTAATAAGTAACAGTTAATTCTCCTGTCTCGGGCCGCCAATTATTCCCGTAAGTGCACAAGCTGTGAGTGCACATTTCCTACCGACATACTTCAGGTGCTCCATAAAGGTAAGACTGTTGTCGGTCATAATCCCCAAGTAGTTAATCGCCTTCTTAAAGGCTATTCGCTGGTCGCCAACCCTGATAGTGATAAACTCCATTTTCTTTCTACTGCTTAGCAATAGGACTTCAGTTTTGTGATCCGCAAGTTTGAGACCTAGCACACACTCCAGCTTCTAACCACAGCAACCGCATCATTGTAAGCTCTTTCCAGTTCATTGAGGTGTTTTCCCCTTATTACCAAGGCAATGTCATCCGCGAACCCATGATTTGCACACCCCTAGGGAGTTTGAGCCTAAGCACACTATCATACATAATGTTCCATAGTATTGAGTCTAAAACTGAGCCTTGTGGTACCTCCGCCGAAACTACATATGATTTCCTGCCATCATCCGTGTCGTATAAGAGGACTCTGTCCTTAAATAATCGGGAATCAGCTCGATCAGGTATTTCGGCACGTTCTTCTCATCAAGTTCAGCCAACGTAGCATCCCAATCGGCAAAGTTAGGCGTGTTCTTAACATCCAAGGTGATGATAACACAGTATTCCTTATCACCTTCTAGCCAGCGGTCTTCACTGATGGAATCTTTCGCTATGTTAACAACTCTCACTATGGCATCAACTGTAGAGCGTGCCTTCCGGAAGCCAAATTGGCGGTCCGATAAACCTACTCCATCCAAGGCTATCTCTAATCTCCTGTAGATTATCTTCTCCAACAATTTACCGGCTGTGTCAGTCATACAGAGTGGGCGATATCCGGATCCATCTTGTCTTTTATTGCCTTTAGGGATGAGCACCAACCTTTGTCTTCTCCAGATCTTAGGGAGCGTCTTCTCTTTGACATCAAACACTTTCCTAAACATTTCTGCTCTGCTCTCAATAGCCGTCCTTAGTGCAATAGTTGGGATTCCACTAACTCCTTGCGACTTCTTCAGCCTAATATCCTTACACACTTCCTCAAATTCCTGGCTGCTAACCTACGGAATTTAGACGTGGGGGTAACCCTTCTTGCACAGAGTAAATTATTTCAGCTCTACGGGAAAAGTCCTTAGACAATTGATTCCAGCCTAGACGCAGGTGTTGTGGATGGGTACTATTTCCGTATTCCACCAGTATACATTTCTCCTACCAGGTCGATGGAAATTTCTTGCCATTGAAGAATTGCAGGGCTCCGTGACTCGCCGCAATAGTTCAGCAGCCATATTATTGGTGCCACCATTTAACTAGATGTCCTCCATCGCAAAAACAAAGGGTCCTGGAGGGACTGCAGGTAAAGTTAGACCCATGGAACATTAGCGTATATCAAAGTTAATTGCATGGTAGTCGCTGTGCTTGTACATGTCAGATATATTCCAGAGAGTTGAGGCTGCCAGCACATCGCTGACGAATGTCAGGTCTATCCTGGAGTCTCCCCCGTTCCTCGAGAATGTATCCCTTTGTCCGCAGTTCAGCAGCACCACATTCAGTGCTGCAAATGTCTGTAGTAGGCACTCTTCCCTCGGGTTCGTGTAGACCCCACCTATTCAACTGTCTATGTATTGAAATCTACAGCAATAATCATAGGCTTTCGCCCTGATGACTTCTCATCCAGTCTGCGTTCATACTCCTCGATTGACAGGCTTGAAGAAAAGTAGCAGCTGAAGAAGTGCACTTCAATAACGGTACCCTCAACAAAACACTTCCTTCCATTATTAACATTCTCCAGAGGGAAATAACCAGAAGCCCATATCGAAGCTTTGTTAGTCCCACTAGAAGCCCGGCGGTGATTTTCAGGTACTTTATAACGCTCACTCAGTAATGCCAGGTCTACAATCTGATCTCTCACAGTTTGCACTAGAATATCCTGAGCGGCTTTGCATTGGTTCAACTTCAGCTGTAGGATTCTCATTTATGTGGACTCAATAACTTCCTGCGGGCAGACAGGTAGTTGAGGCACTTAGGTCCCCCGTAACGTGCTTAGGTCAATGTTCGGACGACCTTTACAAAGTAGACATAGCTGGTCGCCCTGGGAGGTCTTAGCGAAAAGGTCCTGTCCGCCGCACTTGTAACAGTTTCTAGACCAGTCTCTCTCACCTCGGCAAATTCTAGCCACTAAGCCCTAAGTCAAGACCCCTGAAGCATCATTTTGTGGCTACTTTTCTACGTATACGGCAAACTGTCCACCCATCACGCAGTTTGCCTACCTCCTCTGCCCTATAAGCCTGCCACATTGGAATTGAAATAATAGCCGTTCGGGTACCTTCAGGGACACTTCTTATAGTATTGAGAGCAGAGGCTTGTATTTCGCCTATTTGCTCCTTCCATGCATTTATTATCTCATCCTCCGTCGTTATTTCATCCAGATACCTGAGCTCGAAGGTTGCCTCCTGAATAAGTGTCCTAATCTCAATATCCTCCGATAGCACATTTTCAATTCTAGACCAGTGCAACTCGGCCCTATATCTCAGTCTTCTCAGTCTGGGTCTTCTTAACCAGGTGGAAATCATCGCCAACTGTTTTAAGCTCAGGGGCGCTTCTCACTATTCTATGCAAATCCGCGTAGATGGCTCTCCGTGGGCTTATTTATTACCACATCTGACCTGGGTTTCCTGCGCTTTCTTATCTGGGTAATTCACTCGTTAGACTTCCGACTGACCTTACCTTGCTTGGACAGCCCATCTATAATGCGGTCCGGTTCATTCACCTTGGCGGCATCAGCTGTTTTAACAGGTGACTTATTCAGGTCTTTCGATGTCCCATTAGTTTTCTTCTTTGAGCGACCAGGCTTGATCTTCTTAGGCGGATTTCTCCTGTCATTTTCAGTCTCCTCCCTTATTCTCTTCGACGTGGTTGTTGATTGTCCCATTTGAACCGTTTGCGGTATATTTGTCATTAGTTCTCACTTTGTTTACCGTTGATTGGATTTACTCCTAGCTACTTGTTGATATAGTGACGATATTAAGACCTCCTCTCCTTCCTCCTCCCATCATCTCTTGCAGTTCTACAATTTTCTCTCCGAGCGTGGAGAACACCTCGGTGCCACTTCCAGGGTCTGAGAAGCTACCCGTAGCATACCATCGGTCAGAGACGGTGGAGATGATCTAGATCTCACACCTGTACCAGTTGGGGTCGCCTTCTCCGGCGTTCGCGCTAGTCTGTATGCGCGCTGGAAGGAGTTTCTCATCATGAAACCATCTAAGCTATTATCTGATACGGCGGCCAAGTTCGCCACCACCGTATCATTGCAGTCATTGGATATCGACAGCCGGGACAAGAAGACCGCCGGCATTGGGCTCATTACATTACAATGGATCTTTCCATTGTTGTTTTATTGTTCTGGGATCCTACCCATATCATTTTATACTTACTGGCAGGTTCTGAAACCAGCCACTCCTAACATGGAGGCAGACGCTGCCTATAAAGCCGCTCAATCTGAGTCAGATGTTACAAGGATTTTTGATGTCGGCACTTAATCAATGGGCTGCATCAATCGCCCAGTCAGAGAAACTTCACTGAGCCATATAACCTTTTAAGTTAAGGCCTCCATTTCTGCCGCTATTGGTCGGGGACTGCTTATTTAATATTCGCAGCTAACCCACATATCTGTGGGCCATTTAGCTATCCGCCACCCTGCTGACCCCCACAGTAGCCTACGCTCAGCACTTTCAAGTATGTATGAGTGTGTGTGTGTGTGTGAGCTCACCTTTTTTTGTATGTGTTGTAAGGAATATCGTTATAAGATAGATATAGGGTAGATTTAATACAATTCAATATTTTATTAAATTAATTATATATAAAATTTATAACAGTTTAAATGTATAGTATTTAATGGCTTATAAAAAATTTTTAGTTTTAAGTTTTAGAACGTTTCGTTTGATTTTAATTTGAAATAAGTTTTAAGATTGTAGTTTTAATTTACACAAGTCTTGATTAGAATTTCAAATGCACTGATTTACCTAAATATATGTATGTATATACACAAGCTCTCTTGTAAATATAAATATACGTTTTTGTTCTTCTAATCGATGCACACTGAGTAAATTTTAGCTGGGTACTCGGTTGTGTATAAAAAGTTAAAAATAAATATTAAAATAAAAAACATTTGGCTTCTGGGCAGTTTAACTGATAATTGGTATCTAAATTTTTGTTATTATATATTTATTACATTATATTTTTTTTCATACAAGAAAACTTGCATTCCAATAATTATTGGAAGTTTAACGTTATCATCTTAAAGTTACTTATCCTTAAAACTGTACATATTAGATAAATAAAATCGCCACTTTCAATTCATGTTCAAATCAAAATCAATTCTAATTCAATCGCAGTAAAACCAAGATATAATGAAAAACAATGACTAAAGTACAAAATCGTAGTTCTTTTTCGCCATGTTGGACTCATGACACCTCAACCAAAGATCGGATTGCTTTCGATAAAATGCATTTGTTTGGCTGGGATGAGGTGGTTTTCTTTGTTGGAGTTACTGCTGCTGGTGATGGACTGCGCTGTTTCCTTTTGGAAGCATTAGTGGAAGATCGTGGTCGGCTGCTAGCTGTAGCTTTTAGCTGCGGTGGTGGTGGCTCTTGGTGACGCTTCCTCTGATTTAGGTTTAATCTGTTTTTTACAATTGGGTGGAGAAGCGTATTATGAAATCCTCCGCAATACCCTGATCGCGTCTCATCGCACAGAAGTTGCGGTTTGACATTTTAGGCGTTGGAAATATTTAAACACATTTTTAATTAGTTAAAATTTTTCTTATTGATTTATTCATTTATTTATTTAATCTATGGAAATTTAATTCCGTACAGACAAAAGTTGTATAGTCTAAGAAAAGTACAAAATTTCCAAAATGAAAATTATTAATTCAAATACAATATAATGAATTTAAATAGAGTATTATTTTTCTTTTCAAAATATCATTACTCTCAGAAAAATCAATTAAATGATATAGTTTATTAAATTGTATGCTTACAACGAAAGGAATCATTATTGGCATATACAGATCTGTGATATTTAATGTTTATTAACTGAAAGTAGCGGGAAGGCCTAACGGGAACATTAAAAATAATTCTGTTTAGAAGAAAATCGGAATCAACATCACCACGTATTAAATTTAATAAAAATGAAACACTTATCATTATTCTCTGGTTTTTAAAGTAGGTAGCTTAATCAAAGCGAGTCTGCTTTCATATGAAGGAAGTACATATGAGTTTCATCCAAGTCCTCTCAGACAAAATAAAAGAAACTGTTTCTGTACTGATTCAATAATGTTAGAATAAGTGTGAAAGTAAAGTTTCCATATAACAGATCCGTATTCAAGGATCGGTCGAACCAAAGATGTATATAACTGCTTCGTTATGTATGGATCGCAAAAATCCTTCGACCAAAGCTTCATAAATCCCAATACTCCACTAGCTTTATTAACCGTCATAAAAATATGATCACAGAATGTTAGCTTTTGGTCCAACAAAATTCCAAGACCATTTATAATAAAAACCATTTCTAGAGTTGTTCCTTTAAAGTGATAATAAGTATGAAACATTTGTGAACTTACTTTACTTTTTTTGATATTCAAGTCCAATAAATTAATATCACACCATTGTGAAAAATATTCGATGTCTTTTTGAAGAGATGATTGATCAGAAATATTTTTAAAGGAGTTAAAAATTTTGACGTCATCCGCATACATAAGAACATTTGAACTGCAAATTACAGACGGTACGTCGTTGATAAATAATGTAAACAATACAGGACCCAAATGACTACCCTGTGGCACTCCAGAAGGGACATCAATAACCTTAGAAACAGCATTTTTATATTTTACTTGTTGAGTTCCGCCAGAAAGATACGAATTAAGCCAGCGAATTGAATTGTTGCTAAACCCCATGCATGAGAGTTTAAAAAGTAAAATGTTACGATTAACTTTATCAAAGGCCTTACTAAGATCAGTGTAGACAACATCAGTTTGCTTAGAATTAATAAAACCATCATTTATATTAGTTGTAAGTTCCAATATATTAATAGCTGTAGATCTTTATTTTCGAAAACCATGTTGACATGAAGATAAAAGGGATGACTCTTGATAACAAACACTTTCGGTTAAAATCTTTTCTAAAAGTTTAGGTATTGCTCTCAACTTGGCGATTCCTTGATAACTCGAAACTGCAAGTCTGCTTCCATTTTTGAATAAAGGAATTATGAATGATCTTTTCCCAATTAAAGGTAAGTATCCCATTTCAAGGGACTTATTGAAAATTACAGTCAAAGGACCACAAGAAGTTCAGAACAATTTTTAAGAATACAATTAGGTATTCCATCAGGACCAGCATAACAGGAATTCTGATAACAGTGTTTCAGTACCGATTGAAGAAAAATGTATATTCGATGTGGACACCATATTATAAGGGTAAGTGCTCTGCTGGTCACATGATTTATTAGAATCCGCAAATAGGTTACTAACAGATATCTCATCCTCAGCACAGCTAGAACCAAATTTAAAGTACGAAGGATAAGCATTAGCACGACGTTTAGAGTTTATAAAGTTATAAAAAACTTTAGGGTTAATTTTCATTTTTCTTTTCATTCTGCTTAAATAACTGTTGTATGCAAATTTGTTGGCGGTAATATATTCAGATCTTAGGAAACAGTAATTAATAAAATCAGCATGAGAGCCAGACAGTTTATATCTTTTATAAAGCTTATTTTTATTATTTTTTATATATTTGATAAAAATGCATTACTCCGAACTAAAATTTTGGGCACCGCTTCAGAAACGCAGTGATGCAAATCAGCATAAAAATTTGATACTATTCTATGCCAAGTTATCTCCAGAAATAATAGATTGCCAATCAACACTGGACAGTAAGGAATTAAATTTTCGTAATTCGTCCGAGAAAAGCAAAAAACTTTTTCACGACGTTTACTAAGTATTTTCAGTGGAACGATGTTAGTAGAAGGACAAAAATTCAACTGTATAGTAAGATGGCGACGATCTTCAGGATACGTAAAAGGAGACAAATTTAAAAGATTTATATCCGAAGGGTGGTTAACGAAGACTAAATCCAGAAGTTTGCCAAATATATTGGTGATGTAATTAATTAATATCAATATGATTGTAACACACATGTAAAAAAGATGAAATTTCAGAGGAAGAGAGTGAGAGAGAGATATGTACAAGGGTAGTTCAATACTTAAGACTAAATTAAATAGAAATTTCAAAGTTGAAGTAGAGTCATCATTACCACTGAGTAAAGGTAAATAGCAAAGCTTCACTATGAGTCGTGTTATTGTGCCCGTAGCAGCTTTAGTATCTGCCACACGGACATTACCATCGGTACTAAAATAGGTCTTTACGATTCTACCCAAACGCCATTCTGATGGAGAGAATAAATCGTCCATTATGACTACAAGATCGCCGAACATACCTCCAAGTGAAGTGTCTTTGTTAAAATATAGCCTCTTATTTTGAGTGCTTTTTTCAGTGTAGAGCTTTTGAGATCAAATGCACCTGCGAAATCTATTCCAGTGGTCTGAAAGGGTATTGTTAGGGTGCACCGATAGGATGGTTATGGAGTCATAGCTTGAGTGCATGACTTTTGTCTGTATATAATACATGTTTTATATGTATGTACGATTCTCTTTTTACGGGGTTTCAATCTGGATACCTAAAATTCTGTTTGCACCATTCTGTATATTTAGCTGCATTCAGCAGGGCCAAACGTGAATACAAATTTTCCAGGTAGAGTTCGCAAAGTCTTGTATTTCCTGGCAATATTATGGATTAGCGCTCGTTATATGATAGGGATGAGTTCGACAGTCGACTGTTTACTCTCAAAACATTGTCGGAATCCAGGAACGTGTTTAGTGGCTTTAAGGGACTTTTATTAGATATTGGCAGAGAATTCGATATATCCTTAAATTCATCTGGAGTGAGTTTTTTTGCGCTAAAATAATTAATCTCAGTTATATGAACTTAATCTCTCTGTGATTGAGACTTCGTTGGGTGTAATTGTACTGTTTTCGATATTTGATAAGGACGTTATGTTAAAATCGCAATATATATGACAATACTCTGAGTGCCTAATGGTATGAGGAGAATCTGACCAAAATGTCTGCTTCATAATTCGATGTATGTAGACATTCTACTTTCTTATCGATCTCAAAAGTTTCAGGAGATACCTTTTTGGGCTATTCTGACTGGGGTCTTGTAAGCCAAGACGGCTCCTGCCCCCACATTATATTACCTGCTAGCTCCTCTGGTTTGCAGCCACGTGTGCCGAGATCTGCTGGATTGTCATGTGTACGAACGTGATTCCAGTTGGCATTTGGTAAAGACTTATAAATTTGTGCTGTCGGATTCGCCACATAAGTTTCCCAGATCCATGGTGGCTTTGACAACCAACCAATTACGATCAGAAAATCAGTCCATAGAAAAACTTCGCATTGTGGCACTTTTAGGGATGATATGAGATGTGTCACTAATTTGGCCAATATCGCAGCTCCGCTTAACTCCAATCTTGGAAGAGAAATAGGCTGAATTGGCGCTAATTTACTTTTTGATGCAATCAGATTGTTAAATACGACTTGAGAGGAAGTCTGATAGGGCAGGTATACTGCAGCGCAATAAGCTCCTTTGGATGCGTCTTAGAACCCGTGTATTTGAATTTTAGCCCGGGACTGTATTGTATCAACTTTGGAATCCTTATCTTATCCAATCCAGTAAGATCATTTAGGAGATTATTCCATTAGTTTTGGATGAGCTAACTCTGTCATCCCATTGTAGGCCTTATAACCATAACTCCTGCATTAACATTTTAGCGCTTATGACTATGGGTGTTATCCAACCAGCGGGATCGAAACTTGAAGCTATACCGAATAGCATATTTCGTTTCGTAATATTTTCGGCACGAGATTATGGGTTAAAGGAGAAGTAAAACTATCTGAGATGGCATTCCACTTAATACCGAGAGTTTTTCTGGTGTTTGTGTCTTGAAAGCGTAGGAAACATGAGTCATACAGATCTTCCGTTGGAATGTTCTTGAGTAATTCGCTATCGTTCGCCGTTAACTTTTTCAATGGGAATCCACCAGATTTGAGCACTTCCAAGAGCTCTTGTTCAGATTCTTTTGCCTCATCAAGAGAGTGACTGCCTGAGAAAATATCGTTCAAATATGTCTCGGTGCGTAATGTTTCTGCTGCTTTGGGGTACTTGTTTTCCGAGTCCATAGCAAGTTGATACAGGGTACTAATAGCTAGAAACGGAGCACAGCTAATACAAAATATAACTATATAACTGTTGATAATCTGTAGTCATCTCAGAGTTGCTCCTTTTTATTATTATACGCTGATATGGGCGATGATCTCAATGAATCAAAATTTGGCGGTACATTTTTTGTATGTCACCGATAAATACATATTTATAATTTCGCCATTTGAGAATAATTGAGGTTAAATCCGATTGTAGTATAGGGCCTGTGTGCAAAACGTCGTAAAGTGACTGACCGGATTTAGTTTTCCTAGAAGAATTAAAAACTACTCTTACTTTGGTAGTTTTATGATGGGGTCGAATAACTGCGTGATGTGGCAAATAAAACGAAAAATATTTGCTATCGGAGACTATTTCCAAATAATCTTCGAGTACCTCCTCCTCTCTTCAATATTTCTATTGGGGAAAGGATTTGCGACGACAATACTGAGGTGGTGAATGTGTGCACCGACTCATTTTGGACTGACCCACTTAACACCCATCCGAATATGGTGCTGATACTTTACCGCAAATATTTTTCCTAATGCCTTCGATATTTAAATAATGTTCATAATCATTGGCCAACATTAGATCTATTTGAGATTATTTATTAAATGAAGGTTCAGCGAGGTGTTCTTTTGATTGAGGAACATCAAAACTGAAGGTTGGGAGGCATTTAGTTACCTTTGGCAAAACTATAACCTTTATAGGAATCCTGGTTCCTGTCCTACGAGAGTATAAATATATATTTGCCGATTGTTCCTGTCCGCCCATACTAACAATTTCGAAGTGAGATTTCCTGTAATGAAGTTGTAGGCGATTTCTAATTTTCTCGGACAAGAATGTCCTCTGTGATCCACGATATATGAGAGCTCGTACTATTAAGTATTCTCCTTCAAATGCAATTAAATGGAGGAGCCATAAGCTCTTATTTGACCTAAATTATATTTGAAGATGAATTGTAAATATTTAAGCTTCTATTCGAGTTATGTGTATGGGATCCTTCCGTACCATGCGTTGTACGATTGGATGATTTCGGCATGTGCAATAACATATGACGATTCTTCTTGCAATGAAAGCAAGTTTATTTTCTTTTACAATTTACCTTGAAGTGTGATGATGCCAAGCAATTATCAGAATATTTGCTCCGATAAACATAAATTACTCTCTATTGAGCTGTATAGGCTTTGGATTTGGGAAAAGTCCTAGGAGGGTGATCATTATTGCACAGTTTACATGTTGGGCCTAGATTTTCTTGTGAAATATTGTATGTTTGCACATTAGGGAGCTCTGTTTTTGTGAGACTTAATCAACTTTTTGAATTTTTTATGCACGTAAGGCGTTCAAGAGCTTCATATCGGTCCAAAAGAAATTGGGACATTTCGGACCATTTATGGAGCTAACGGTGGGATGTGGGCGACTGTCCCCGTAGAGCTAGCGTTAAATTTGGTAATTTTGTTGAGATAAGGTGAATAAGAATGGGATCCCAATTTTGGATGTTCACGCCAAGGGTGGCAAGCATTGCCAGAGAGTCGTTTATAGATGATTGCATCCTCCTAATCGACTCGTTATCTTCTAAAACGGCTTGTGAAATATCAAAAAGAGTTTTTATTTGATTATCTAGGAGAACGCGTTTGTTCTCGCAGAGGGTTTTTAGCGCATTTCAAGCAAGAATAAAATTCTCGTAAGATAAGGGATATCTTTTTACGATAGCTCCTGCCTCACCTCGCGTTTTATTGCTGAGGTGGTATAGCTTACCACGTTAATTTCGAATGATTTATGTAAACCGCAGTAAACATATCACGAAAGGAAGGCCATTGTTCGTAACTACCCATAAAAACTTCAGTATCACAGGGCGGAAGTTTAATGCAGTCACTTGAGTCTGAGAGATTCATGTTCTGATACAATTGTGTTTGATTGGCTTGGGTTTGATTGGATTGGATTTGGTTGTTGGGCTTGATCGAGTTGTTGGGATTGATTGAGACTAGCGGTAGAGTAAAATTTAGGAGTGGTGGGGTTGTCCATTCTTATTATCTTCAATTGATCCCATATTTGAGACTCACACAGATAGAAAAAATCATCACACTCTTTATATTTGTTCTTGATATCCTACTTTATTTCTGCTATATTGCGTCATCTCTGGATACCATGACAGTTTCATGCAACCTGTCCAGCAGTTCGAATCTAATCCTAATTTATTAATTTCTAATTTCTCACAAAGAGAATTTATAAGCGTATAGAGATGATGAAGTTATTTAAAATAAATAAAATATATTAGTGGGTTGTGTAGGTGGTATATGAGTATTTTACGAGCTACGGCTAGGGAATCTTCAAAAGATATTGGCAGTCTGGACTAACCAATATGCACGATTCGCGACAAGACTTACTATCTGGCTTGTCATGCGCCTACGTACTAAACCACATCCACGTTCTTAATTCTTCCATCCATATCCTCCCCCGGGACCACTATCAAGCATTACTTCAGAGGAGTGGTGATTCAGCGAATGCTGCTTCCCCTTTCCGCAGATCTTGCTCTCTCGGCCAATCTCTGACGCACCAAGATTTCCTTTGCAAAAACGCACAACAAGTCCCAATTTCTAGCTGAAGTCAGCATTAATCCAACAATGTTGTCCGGCACAACCCGGGATCGAATTGCCATTTCCAGGGAATGCCTTTGATCTTCATACCGCGGGCAGTCACAGAAAACATGACCCACGGTTTCGGTCACATTCGGAATATCCGGGCACACAACATCGTCGTCGTGCCCATATTTAAAAAGGTTGGCCCTAAAGCATCCATGACCGCTCAACAACTGAGTCAGGTAAAAATTTACCTGCCCGTGTCTCATTCCTACCCAATCAGCCACATTCGGTATGAGATGTTTTGACCCCAGCACTCAGAGGATGACCGCTACTCTTGCTTTGCATTTTGCTAGTAATTCGTCATAATTCCTTCATTTTTCAAAGGATATCGCGGTAGTCCAAAACTTCAAGGCAATTAAAAATTATATTTTGCATAAAAACATCAATGTGATGGAATAATAAGCTAGTAGTCCTGATTTAGAATCCATAGAGAATATTAAGACCCTTCTATCATTCTTGAAAATTGCAAATATACCGTTCTGAACGTCATAAAGTCCAGTCAAATCTATGCCAAGGCAGTTGTATGAAGTCATCATGTACAATTTTGGTACAATAAGATATTGTGTTAGAAGGCCACCTAAAAAATATTAGCAATATTACTTTGTAGGCTTTACTTATTTAGGGAAAAATAATTATAATTATATGTCAATTAGATAAAGTTATTTAATACTGCAGTTTTATATCTACTTATGTCGAAGAAATAAATAAAACCATTTGGTTTTTAAAAAACGTAATAAGTGTTTATTTCGCTGTATGTGAATTTGTAGCAATTTTCATTTTGGCAATATTATTTTTGGTGCGCAGCTGTTTTCGTGTAAGATGTTACTGTCAAACATGAACTATGAATCGACTTAGAAACGAACAACGCTTGCAGATCATTGAATTTTATCATCAAAATTTAGTTGGATGAAGATCCGCTTTTTTATCGGAAAATTGTATTTAGCGACAAAGCCCATTTCTGGTTGAATGGATACGTGAACAAGCAAAATTTTCGTATTTGGTTTGAAGGGCAGCCAAAAGCATTGCAAGAACTGCCAATACATCGCGAAAAATATACGAAAGTGTTTAAAAAAATTGAGACTGATTGTATTGATTTTTTGTTGAACTTCAAGCTAAAAGTAAATAAGTAGTAGAGATTTGCAAATATTTGTTTTTATGTCACAATAATTGCCAAATGAAATAAAACGCCCAAAAATTGCTCAGTGCAGTGCATGTAAATCAGTAATTAGGGGTGAAACGGAAATTAGATGCAATGAAGTCTGCGATAAACTATACCATTGCACAAAGAAATGTTCGGGTATTGACCAATATTCAATTGGAATCAAGTTATTTGGTTCGATTTATATGTTAAGACTGTATGCAGTATATAAGAAATGGTGTTGGGCGAAATTCAACATGGTGTCCAGAAATGTAAAAATAACTTAATTGAATATAAAAGAGAATTTGAAGATACACTGAAACAAAATAAATACGAAATAAAACAATAAGCAATAGAAGAGCGGTATAATGAGAGACTTGATATTCTCGATAATACTCAAAAGGCGTGTGAAAGGATTGTAAATGAAATGAAAAAGCTCTTTGAAAATTTGAAAGATCACGAAAGTAGAAACAAGGAAATGTGTAATAATATAGAGCAGAATAATGCGAAAACTAAAGACGGTCTAAATAAAAAAGTGGATCCAAAAAGTTTTAAAATAATGGATATGGAAAATAGAAATAGTGGTACTTTAATAATACAGAGTGAGAATGTAAATGAAAGAGCAAACATGAAAACTGCAATAGAAAGTGAATTAGTGAAAATTATGAAGTTAAGGTACCTAATGAAATTGAAATATCCATTGTATTAACGGATATGAGCTTTAAATATGAAAGTAGGGAATTAATTGGAAAACTGAAGAAACAAAACCTTATATTGGAGAGTAGTAAAACTTAATTGGAGAGAACATATGATACTAAAAGATAAAATATAAAAATATTTAATGCAAAATTAAGGATTGATGGTGACTCGTACCAGAAAGTACTTGCGGTTCAGAAGTTGAGTGTCTGATGGGAGAAATGCAAGTGTTTAATGGTACTGAAGTACTGCAGTGTTTTAAATGAAAGGGATTTAATCATAAATCTAAGGAGTGTAGAAATGATGAGGTATGCTTAAAATGACATGAAAATCATAAAACAAAGGACTACTGTAATGAACAGATAGATAAATGCATTAATTGTATAAGATCCAATAGGAAGCTAAACTTGGGTCTTGATGAAAATCATCCTACAACGAATACTCAAAATTTTATTTCAAAATAATTTAAAGTCAAAAAAGAGAAGAATGGATTAAATTGATTAACAATTAAAGAATATAACAGGGTTTTACACAAATGTATAAGAATTAACTAACACTTTAACCAGGTGGAGGCAATTGCAGGCATCAATAAACCAGATATTTTAATACTTTCTGAAACACATTTAACTGATAGTGTCAATGAATGCGAAGTGAAAGTGGAAGGTTATCAACAATACATAACAGTATCCAATTCTTCAAGGACTGGTGGCTTAATTATATATTTTACTGAAAATGGCAAGAAAATTTGATATGTGAAAAAGTACGAAATTTGAATACTGGATAAGTGGAACAATGTAAAACTCCGGAATATTTAAATGATAATAGCAGCAGTATATCGATTACCTAGCAGTCAAAAAGTCGAATTTTATTAAGTTTTTGAGCAAACAATTGAAGAACTTAGTGAATGGAAAACGGATATAATTTTCGTATGATTATATTTGTGGAATGGGCAAAGGAGGTCTTTTATAAGAGCAAATTGGAAGAGATTATAAACGATAATGGATTAAGTCAAATGATTTCTGATTATACTAGTATCACGCGGGATTCGAGGACAATAATTGATTACATTATAACAAACACAGAAAATGTGAGAGTGAATAGCAGCAAAATGAAGAAAATACCTAATTATGAGATAATAGCGATAAAGATTGAAAATAGTTGTGAGAATACAGATCATGGAATTAAAAACAAATTGAGTTTTTCAAATATAAGAAGAATGATTTCCAAAGGGAAATACGGGTAGTTTTAAAATTTGATGAAAGTGAGGAATTTGTAGTGCATGTGGTTTAAACATGGATACACAAACATACATACATAAAAATACAATGTAAATATAAACAAAACAAATATGAATATGAAAAAGAATATGACTTGCATTTCAAGTGACTGGTGTCAATTGATATGGGTCACTAGAATGCATAGTAAATAAATATATGATATAGATTTCGTAGTAAGTAGAATATAAACAATTTTTGTAAAGGAATAATTTTAAGTAGGGCAATAAGTTAACATAGAATAGGGGAAATAGAATAAGAAAACATAGAATTAAAATAATATATTAGCTGAGAGATTTAAGTAAAATCAGAAATAAAACTAGCTTGGAGAAAAGAGTTTTTATTTATTACTCAAAACACTTTGGCAGTTGCCATCACTATAGAGCCAACTACGTTTCTAAGGCTTTCAAATAAATTAAGAAACCTATAGGGATTTATCACATTTATCACACATTTATTACATGGCGATCCTGCCTGAAAAATTAAATACTAGAATTGAATTTCCTTTTAAGTTATGAAAATAGAAGAACAGGAAACCACAAGGCAACACACCGGCCAACTATTTAGGAAATATGAGTAGTTGCTTGTAGATGAATACGTACCTCAACCGGTAGTCCCCACTCCAGAGGCCAATAAATACAATCCAAGTAAAAAGAAGATAAGTATAGAGGAATACCTTAAACGCCTGCATAAGTCCAAGGCACCAAGAAAAGAAAATCCGAAGAAGGAAGTAAAACAAAAGAAAAGAGGTTGAAAAGCAGTCAAAAAGCGAAAACTTACTGCAGAGTCTTACAGAAGATTCCATCTAACCGGCAACAAAATCGAAAAATCAAAAATTTTGAATGAAATACGGACCATAAGAAAAACTACTAATAAGATTTTTTTCCTCAAAATGGGTGGATGGTTCTCTAAGGAAGCCATCATTGTAAACGAGAACAACATAGGAGTGGTGACAGTGACCCAGGGTCATATGCAACAAATAATTTTGATCCTTTTGGTTATATTAGTTGTAGGATGAATATGAATATTATAAATGATATATGAAAAAAAAGGGCATCAGTAATAAAATAGAAAATGTATATTAAATAGTATAAGAATTTATGACTGTATAATATAAATTATAGTGAATGGAAAAATTAATATACACACAATCACCAATACATTTAGCAAACTTCTGGATTTATTCTTTATTAACCACCCTTCGGATATAAATCTTTTAAATTTGTCTCCTTTTACATATCCTGAAGATCGTCAGCAGATGATTTTTTTTCTTCTACAAACATCGCTCCACTAAAAATACTTAGTAAACATTGTGAAAAAGTTATTTGCTTTTCTCGGGCGAATAACGCAAAATTCAATTCCTTGCCATCCAGTGTTGATTGGCAATCTATTATTTCTAGAGATAACTTGGATAGAATAGTATCGAATTTTTATGCTGTTTTAATATACACACAAGGTTATGTAAACAAAACTTTAAAAGATATTGAAAACTTTACACTTTTTGCTATAAAATTTTAGGGTTACTCACTACAAGATATAAAAGAAATCGAAAGTAAAATCTTACAGTGTTTAAAAACAAGCAACATGGCATCGTTTGGCATTTGTGATGCATCTAAGATAATACCTGAGTTTAATGGTGACCTCAGTCAACTCAATAATTTTATAGGCACAATTGATTTCTATGCCGAAACACTTAAGGACACTACAGAAATTAACAGATTAATTAAATTCCTTCTGGCCAATAAATTGTCAGTCAGAGTAAGAAATAAACTCATCTCAGAGGAGACACCAAGTACGTTGGAATCCTTTAAACGCATATTTAGAAAAGTGTTCACTCCAAGGAAATCTCTGTCTTCCGTACATAATGAGTTGGAAAAACAGGTAGAAGGTAATAGTTCAGTGGTACAATTCGCCAACAAAATTGAATCCCTCGTAGCAATTCTGAATGAATTACAGATTGCAGAATTAGGTACCCAAAATAAGGAAACAATTGTTAAGATGAATGAACAGGTAACACTAAGTACTTCCAAAGACGGTTTAAATGAACCACAGAGAACAACGGTAATGGCTGCTAGACCTTTAAGTTTAAACGAAGCAATTCAAATAGCAGAAGTAAAGCCACAATCCAAGCCCATAATGCACTACAGGAGACAATTTGACAACAACAGACAAAGTAACATGAGAAATATAAATACTTACAATAATAGACGATGTGACAACAATCAGAGTTACTACAACAATAGAAGTAGAAACAACAATCAGGGTTATTGCAATAATAAAGGTAGAAGTAACAATCAGGGTTATTACAACCATAGAGGTCGTAACAGTAGTCAGGGTCATTACAACATAAACTCTGAAGGAACAATAATCAAAGTCCAACCTACTCAAGAACTACCAACAACCACAGATATGACAGATTTGGAAATAATAGAAATCAAGGGATAATATATATCACTCAGGAACAGGGAAACGAGTTAGACCCTTGCAATCCTCAACAGTAGATTTCACCGAAGATGTAGGGGATCTGAAATATGAAAATGAATATACTTTGAAAACTTACAAGTCACATATGAATGCACCACATTTTGTGACATTTAAAACTGATGAAGAGAATTTCGTAAAACTTTTGATAGACACGGGTGCCGATATTTCAATATGTAAAGAAATAAAAGAACATAATGCTTGCAAGATTACAAACAATAGGAACCGCAATGTTGAGACTAGTATTTCCAGAAGACAAAATAAACTTTGAGTTAATAAATTAATAAATTAATAGAGGAAGGTTTGGTTGAACCATCCGTCAGTCCTATATATATATATATTTCATCTCAATTTTTTGGAATTGGGTAAGTTTCAAGTACCCTAGTCTTACTTGGGTCTGTCATTAATCCTTTGTCTGTGATAAGATGTAATAAATCAACTACTTCTGGTTTCAAAAAATTACATTTCTATCACTTTTTTTGGGACTAAAAGTAATGCAGAATTATAAGGACTGAGGGATGGTTCAACCAAACCTTCCTCTATTAATTTATTAACTTGAGTTTTGATTTCCTACTGCTGTGATTGCGGTAATCTATAGTTCCGGGTGTAAACTGGGGTACTGTCTACAGCTTGTAGTCTTTGTTGATAGAAATTATTTTCTGTTAAATGTTCTCCTTCTAGATGAAATATATCTTGGAACTCTTGGCATATACCCTCTATGGTTTTTCTAGCTGTGAAATCAATTATATCTATACTCAGCAAATTCTTTAGTTTTTCCCATCTAGCTTTTTGTTTATCTTTTGTAAGTTCCTTCTTTTCATAAAGAATCTTATAATTAGATAAAGGTTTGATTTGTAAATCTAATTGCGTTATTGAGACTTCCTCATTTGATGCATTTAAAATTCTAAAGTGTTTTATTCCCTGTTTCGAAATTATTGTGGTACTGACAAAAATGTCGTTACATATTTTTTTTGCGCATACAACGCTGTTCTGCTTTAGCTGTACATTTATTGCCTGTATTATTTCTGTTCTAGGTGGTATTGTAATTTTATTAATATCTGCTCTTAATGGTAAAACGTAGTCAGTGTCATTTACTATGATGGCTAACGTGTAAGTTTCATAGTCTATTTTTGCCAAATACTTAGTAAGAATTTCTCTGGCCAGAATATCGTCTGTTGATATAGAAAATCCCTTTTTTACTATTTGATACTCAAAGTTTATTTTGTCTTCTAGAAATACTAGTCTCAACATTGCGGTTCCTATTGTTTGTAATCTTGCAAGCATTATGTTCTTTTATTTCTTTACATATTGAAATATCGGCACCCGTGTCTATCAAAAGTTTTACGAAATTCTCTTCATCTGTTTTAAATGTCACAAAATGTGGTGCATTCATATGTGACTTGTAAGTTTTCAAAGTATATTCATTTTCATATTTCAGATCCCCTACATCTTCGGTGAAATCTACTGTTGAGGATTGCAAGGGTCTAACTCGTTTCCCTGTTCCTGAGTGATATATATTATCCCTTGATTTCTATTATTTCCAAATCTGTCATTTCTGTGGTTGTTGTTAGTTCTTGAGTAGGTTGGACTTTGATTATTGTTCCTTCAGAGTTTATGTTGTAATGACCCTGACTACTGTTACGACCTCTATGGTTGTAATAACCCTGATTGTTACTTCTACCTTTATTATTGCAATAACCCTGATTGTTGTTTCTACTTCTATTGTTGTAGTAACTCTGATTGTTGTTACATCCTCTATTATTGTTAGTATTTATATTTCTCATGTTACTTTGTCTGTTGTTGTCAAATTGTCTCCTGTAGTGCATTATGGGCTTGGATTGTGGCTTTACTTCTGCTATTTGAATTGCTTCGTTTAAACTTAAAGGTCTAGCAGCCATTACCGTTGTTCTCTGTGGTTCATTTAAACCGTCTTTGGAAGTACTTAGTGTTACCTGTTCATTCATCTTAACAATTGTTTCCTTATTTTGGGTACCTAATTCTGCAATCTATAATTCATTCAGAATTGCTACGAGGGATTCAATTTTGTTGGCGAATTGTACCACTGAACTATTACCTTGTACCTGTTTTTCCAACTCATTATGTACGGAAGACAGAGATTTCCTTGGAGTGAACACTTTTCTAAATATGCGTTTAAAGGATTCCAACGTACTTGGTGTCTCCTCTAAGATGAGTTTATTTCTTACTCTGACTGACAATTTATTGGCCAGAAGGAATTTAATTAATCTGTTAATTTCTGTAGTGTCCTTAAGTGTTTCGGCATAGAAATCAATTGTGCCTATAAAATTATTGAGTTGACTGAGGTCACCATTAAACTCAGGTATTATCTTAGATGCATCACAAATGCCAAACGATGCCATGTTGCTTGTTTTTAAACACTGTAAGATTTTACTTTCGATTTCTTTTATATCTTGTAGTGAGTAACCCTAAAATTTTATAGCAAAAAGTGTAAAGTTTTCAATATCTTTTAAAGTTTTGTTTACATAACCTTGTGTGTATATTAAAACAGCATAAAAATTCGATACTATTCTATCCAAGTTATCTCCAGAAATAATAGATTGCCAATCAACACTGGATGGCAAGGAATTGAATTTTGCGTTATTCGCCCGAGAAAAGCAAATAACTTTTTCACAATGTTTACTAAGTATTTTTAGTGGAGCGATGTTTGTAGAAGAAAAAAAATCATCTGCTGACGATCTTCAGTATATGTAAAAGGAGACAAATTTAAAAGATTTATATCCGAAGGGTGGTTAATAAAGAATAAATCCAGAAGTTTGCTAAATGTATTGGTGATTGTGTGTATATTAATTTTTCCATTCACTATAATTTATATTATACAGTCATAAATTCTTATACTATTTAATATACATTTTCTATTTTATTACTGATGCCCTTTTTTTTCATATATCATTTATAATATTCATATTCATCCTACAACTAATATAACCAAAAGGATCAAAATTATTTGTTGCATATGACCCTGGGTCACTGTCACCACTCCTAT
>JAKWBJ010000439.1:0-30000 GCA_023159175.1 Wohlfahrtia magnifica | reverse complement strand
AGACAGGAACGTTACTGTAAATGGCTAGCGATGATTACAATTTTTTTTTGTCCAAAATGTAAGAGCTGGACTTGGCTGAACAGCTTATTTCACGTTTGGGGCTGTTCGATTTGCCGCTCAGATCGTGCGATTTAATGCCCTTAGACTTTTTTTGTGTGGCTATGTTATGCATTATACAAATAAAATCAAAAAAAAAATAATAATAATAATGTAAGCTAAGACTAAAAATAATGTAATAGGGCATTTACACCTGAACGAAATCTCGTCAATTGGATTTGAAATCTTGTACAAAATCTAATGCGTTTACATTAGACTTTTTTGACATTTTACAAGATTTCGTTTTCACATGGCTGAAATAGAAGAGAAAGAAATTCAATTTTCTGATTGCCTTTGATACCTACCACTTTTATGAATAATATTCGTAAATTTTTATGCCGAAATATCATATTTTCTTCAATAAATTTTGTAATAAAAAAAAATATATCTTTATTTTTAATGTCATTTTTTCTTGAACAGAGTTGTATTTTTTATTATTTTTAGTACAACAGAGTTGCATCAATAAATTTTCCAGATATCAATTAGATTTCGACAAAATCTCGTGACTAAGTAGTTTTGTTTTGCATGGGAAATCTAGTTAAAATCTGGATTTTGATCTAAATCTCGTAAGTAGTAGATTTCGTTCAGGGGTAAATAGGCTATAAAAAATTTAAGGTAACAAAAAGGAAAAAAAAATTAAGTACTAACTATATTTAAAAAATAGTATATATCCAAAAAAAATATATTAATAGAATAGGGTAAAAAAATACTATCTAACACTCAACACTAAATCAGGAAAACTAATCAAATAACTTCTTGAAACTAGTTGCGCTGCTATTGAGTTGTAGAGTATGTGGAAGACTATTCCAAAGACGTGCCCCATAGACAAAGAACTGCCTTTCAGAAACAAGGTAACGATAACTTGGAATGATAATTTTCCTACCCCTTAGTGATCCTGCAAATCTTATTCTACCATAAAGATATTGAGGATTTCGAGTATAAATTAACTTATGCACTAATAAAAGACTATCAGAATACAAGCCATAAAGCTCTGAAGTTAAATGAGATATATAATCAAATCGACTCAAACCAAATATATATCTTAAAACATTGCTGAATAACATTTTTAACTTTTGCCTACTAGCAGAGTCACAACAAGCAAAAAGTTCAAAGCCATAAAGTTAACCAGGAACAATATAAATATAAATTTGACACTTTCTTTAAATATGTACGACTTTTGACACTTTTTTGTTAAGTTGGCATTCCTAACACTATTATCTGTGTTTCCATCTCAAGTACTACTACTACTATGCCACTCTTTATTTCTAAAATCCAATTTTTATGCAACTTTTTGAAAAATTTCAACAGTAGCATGCAGGGGTGTGAAATACCGATCTACCTACAAGTGTATTTATGTGATCCGACCAGATATAGTACTGTAAAAAATTAATCCAAGATTCCTCGTATTATTAACTAAATCAATTTTCTTCCCATATATCAGAATATCATTATATATAACGGGATCACAATCTCTTGCGAATAATAATGCATTTAGATTTGGTCGGATTAAGCAAGAGACCATTAGCTGAAGCCCAACGAAAGACCTTACACAGGTTATCATTGAGCGTCGTGATATTCTCACCTACTGATCCAACTGAACTACTCAAGTGTAATTGTATATCATCTGAATGCATAAGCATGTATTTTGTAATAAGAGAATTAATTAGGCTAATCGTTCGCATAAATAGAAAAACGATGTGGTCTAAGTATTGAGCCTTGGAGCACTCCCCTGTTCAGCCTCAAAGGACGTGATTGTGCATTGCTTGTGCAGACTGATTGCCAACGGTCGGTCAGATACGAGGCTAACATTTCCACTGATGATGGAGAAAAATTAAAAAATGCCTAAGTTTCATCAAAAGGATACTATGATCAGCCGTAGCAAAAGCCTACGAATGATTAAGTAGAACCAAAAAGTTAACCCGGTTATCATGCAGTCTACATCGGAAGTTTTCCACAACATTTAGCAATGCCGAAATATGCCATGATTTGAACGAAATCCTGATTGCATATCACACAATTACCCATTCTCTGTAATGCACTAGGATATCTGTAAAAAAAATCTTCTCAAGAACTTTTGACAAATAGCAAATAATATCAATTGGCCTATATTCCGACTCTGATTTGGGCAGGGGTATTAACGTCGTATATTTTCAGCATGATGGAAATGTACTGCACATAATAATGCATTAAATAAATATGTAACATAAGGCAAAAGTGTAGGAAGCAAGATTCTTATTAAATTCGAATGCATATTGTCACAGCCTACAGCATTTGACTTAACTAGCCAAAAATATGAAAAAACTGCAGACTGATTAACGTGAGAAAATTGAAAAATTCTATCATCACCTTCCATATTCACAAAAACAACATCAGAGAAATCATTAAGACTCGAGTCAAAAGGTAAAAGGAATACTGGTAAAAGTTCTATTAAGTTTCTCGGCATCCAATTAACAGTTATCCCAGTCCATAGCCCTATTGATTCCTATTTCTCGAATGTATCTTCAAGTTTGCCTAGAACCGACAGCAGAGTTAAATCGCTCCACATAATATTCTACCTTAGCATTCCTAATAGAAGTATTAACAATTCTCCTGGCGGTTTTAAATTTCGTTTTAAGCTCCGGAGTCCGAAACCTCTTCCATCTAGAATATGCTACATCTCTCCTATAAATGAATTGTGTAATCGCAGCAGAAAACCAAGGGTTTTTCTTATAAGAAATTAGCTTTGACCTAATCGGAACTGACTCATCAAATATCAGCTAAATGTTGTTATGCAAAAATGATGTCTGTTCATCAACAGAAGACAAAAGCATACTGTTCCAATCGAAACGATAAAAATTCTCAGTAAGCACACCAAGATTATGATTCCTGAAGTCTCAATAATGAACCACTCGCAGTTTCGATGTAGTACTGATATTGTACTTAAGAAATATCAGATCGTGCCTAGAGAAACAGGAGGCGGGCACCCAATCGTAAAATAACACTATTTCGGCATTCGCAACAAAAAAATGTCGAGTAGTGTTCTACTAATTGAAGGTTGATGTTATCGTTATTTGTAGGTGTGAGGCCAAAAGATGCTATATTGACAGCAAGAAATGATTCTGTAAGAATATTAGAATTAAAGTTACCAGCTATGACCATATCTATATATTCAGCAGCAAGCAAGCAAAGTGGAAAAGAAATCTTCTTGTGTGGTATCGTGAGATACCGGCCGATATGTTGCAGAGAGTATGCCAAAATTGGACCCAGCGTATGTACCGTTTGAGGCGTAGCCGCGGTCAACATTTACATGATCTTATCTTTAAACATTGAGTTATATAAATCGTTCTATCGACTCAAATAAAGAGAAATGTATCTCTAAATTTTATGAAATTAAATTCTTTAAGGGTCCTACAAAATAAGTTTGCTGTGAACAAAGTTCGCTGTAAACGAAACTTAATGTAAAATCCTGGGAATCAGAAAAAGTGTTAGTTACAAGCATAGTTAGTTATAACAGTCTCCAAAAATTTTTCAACAAATCCTTTCAGGAGCTGAGACAACCTATTGTAAATGAATCATTTGCCAAAAATAATTTAAGTATGGTTTGGTGTTGAACGTGGGCTGCTGAGGTTGTCATTTAAGTTTCCATAGAAACAAATTTGGATCATTTTTCGTATTTGAATCTACTCGAATATAATTCGATGCAATAACTGGACAAAATACGCCTTTTTGGAAGCTGGCGCTTTCTACAAGACAATAAAAAAACCATACAACAATCATTGTAAAGGAGAGGTTATCATATATCGTTCCTAAACAGCTTCATTTCCTTTCCCAATTCTAGGAGAATCTCTGTACTTAAATACTATTGCAAATTGATGGGCACAATTCGACCAAAATATTATGAAAGTATGATGTTCCACAGCACAAGTAAAGCGCAGATACTTCCTCGTACACCTAAGAGTTATTAGAATCGATGCCTAGACGTAAGCTGTTATTTCAGCAAAAGGTGGCCCAATAGAAATTAAAATTAAATATAAAATATATATACTCTTAGTGGCACACTTTCACCATGAGGTGTATTTTAATAATTTTACGAGGTTTTGTTGTGTTTGTATATTAATTAGATAATTTATCTGAAATAGTTTTTATGTTTTTTTAAGCTTTGAAATTAACTAATTAAAATACCTATTACTTTTGCCAATCAGATTTGCTTTTTATTAAATATCAATAATTTTGTTACAAAATATAGCTTCGCTCACTTTGAATGTGATCGACTGCATGTGTGCTATGTACAAATATATAAAGATAACACGTCTACTAATGAGACCCTATGCCTCCCCAATTACCTATCAAGAACAATCAAACAATATGTTCCGCCATCTATGATTTCTTTGAACACAGCTTACAAACATCCACATCCGTGACCTCAATGCTTTTCAGATACTCTTTTAATCTACAATGGCCCGTCAAGTTTCAAGTCCAGCCTGACATTCTTGAGAACCTCAGAGCGACGCCAAAATTGTGGACGGTGATCGGCGCTCCAGAGTGTAAGTCCCCTTTAAGCATTCCAGTAAGCATCTGGCAATTTTACAATTTTTCATTAGGTTGAGGACGGTAGGGTGTCATGGAAACTTTGCTAGCCAATGCATCGACTTTCTGGTTACCACCTATTCCACAGTGTTCAGGTACCCAACAACAAGCATGGCTTTCAGAGAATATAGTATACATGTATTAATCGCCTTTCTCTTGAGCCCACTGTCCAGGTTGATCTTCGCACATATGGTAATGGCCATGATTTCAGCCTGGAAGACACTCAGCGATCTTCCCAGTGGGATCGACATGTCTCGGTTTGGTCTATGAACAGCAGTATCGACACAGTCTTTCATTTTGTAGCCATCGGCGTACCAGTTCAGATCAAACTATCCCTGAATTAAGGCCCCTCGTTTCTTGAATACAACCCTAAATTTCTTGCCAAAGCACAGATCCAAAGTTTGATATCCAGGACCGAAAATGTTCCTCCAGCTTCTCGACGCATTTCGGACTTCGCCGCCAAACATGCCGCCTCCCTCATCACATAGATGTGAACCGGTGCCATATCATTTAAGGCTTCCAAGAAACCTATTGAACATGTTTTCATTGCCCCAATTATAACGAGGCAGGCGAGTCTCTACACCTTGCCTAGTTAATTCATGGTGGTAGCTTCCTCAGCTCCTCTCCACCAAGCTATCGCCGCATAAATGATAATGAGTTGAATAATAGCGGCACTGATGTGAAAGTTCCTACTAAGCCTCCTATTCAGAATAACACCTAAATACTTAGCCTCCCTGAGAGCACCTTTTTGACGTCACCACAGTGGATTCCTCCACATCGAGAGATTAGCTGATGATAATGTATTTGTCGAATCGATATTTTTTGCTTCAAACTTTCGTGCATAAAAGCTTAAGGCATGAATTACAATTTCACAAAAATTTTTCGGCTTATTGGGCTATAAGCGTGCTTTCGATTTTGTATCCATTTTTGCTTTACTCTTCTCTAATTTGGCGGCGTTATTATTTTTGGATAGTGAACATCGTATCACAAGTATTGTAGAAAACCTTTGTGGGTGTAACGTCTTCGTTTTAACGATTACGATTTGTTGCCGGCAAGCATTCCTATTTAACATAATGAGCAAAACGGCAAAAGATTATATTAAAAAATACATGCAAATGCTTGTGCTCTCTTCATGTTGTTAATGTTCACTTTTCCATACTTAAAACTGCCATGGATTCGCCATTGCTAACTACAACCGCAACTGCAGCTGCCCATCCCTGTTGTAGTTATCGTTAACGTTATCAATAACTTATATGACTACTCTGGCTACTGCAGTTGAAAAATTTCTGTAGACTTCAATATATTTCGGCAGCAGTATTTTTGTTAATGATGATAAAGAGGTGTTCTGACGACGACGATAATAATTACTATAACGGCTGCGACGATAATTTTAATTAAGATGATAGTAATGATGAAAATCTAACAACAAAGCTATTGTATGTACATATTTATGGTTGATGTAGCAAAAAAGCGTGTAAAAGTTGAAGTCAAGAAAAAGAAATTTTCAAAATCTGCACATATTATAACGCAACTCTGTTCCAAAGTCTGAACCATATTGGCCAACCAAAAAACATTTTTCTTCCTTCCTCTTTTTTATTATTATTTTACTATTTTTTCTATTTTTTTACTTTCTGTTTACTTGTTTTTTTACACAAATTTCTACATGCATTAGAGTGGTTGTTGTTGGTGTTAATAGTAGTAGTAGTTGTAGCTATTCTAACTCAACGTAGTGGTGGTTCTGATTCTGCTGGTGGTGGTGTTAACCGTTTAATACATTTTTTGTTCTTAATTATTCAATTTTCTTGTTGTTGTTGATGTTGTATGTGTGTTCTCTTATTATGCGGCGATTACATGATCCAGCACGGCTTGATGGCAAGCCAACCAGCTCGTGTAATAACATGTTCATCGTGTTTGTCAAGTTCACAAATACAAGTTGGTTGGCTTGCCAGCGAGTCGTGCTGACAAGCCGCGCTGGATCGTCTAATCGCCGCTTTAGACTTTAAATCTTTTTGCTGAAAACCACGCCCTAAAGTGGCTGTTAATATTAGAGCAGCATTTTTAGTGGCTTACTAAAACACATACACATACTTACGTGAACGCATTAATCTTTCTATGTGTGGATTTATTATTTATTAATGCATATGGCGCGGTTGTTTAGTTTATGTTTTGAAGAAGCTGTAAAAGGCACGCCTTTTTTCAAACATTTCTTGCTTGGTTCTTTTATATTTCTTAAACTCTTTTTTGTTTTTACCTCAGCATTTCTTAAAAGAATTTTCCTTCCAAAAAATGATTATCTTTTTTTATAAATGTAAAACTTAAACATTATGTATTACTCACCTCGTTGATGTATAACCCTTTTTCTGTCGTTGACTTTAAATTATCTCTTTTAGGAATCGAAACTCAAAGTTTCACGTACTTTTGATAGTATTCATGAGTTGTATACATGTTTGTATGCATGTGTTTTACGTTCTTCCTTAAGAAGTTGAAAACAAAATTTAACAAAAAAATATGTTTATATGGAATGAGTCTCACGGGCCTCCAATGATTTTTATCGATTCACCATAGACTAAGTCTTTCTAAGTTCGGCATTTTCCTCATATAAATTGACATAACAAAGAAAAACGGTAATTATGTTTTAAAATGAAGGTAAATAAGATTTATGTTGTAAGCTCTGAATGCACAAATTGAGCTTAGATGAGTTATTCTTTCGATATTTTGCCTTAAACACTTTAAGTGTCACGTCAGACTTTGGTGATTGACACGGCCAGAACGGAAAGTTCAGTTTACAGTGAGTCTTCGCCCATGCCGCGAAAGTGGACGACCTTGGACTTAAATATTCAGTTATAAACTAACAAGAATAGGCAAATGGTGCAATTTTTAGCTGATTCCCTTTCAGGAACACTCTCCTTTTTTTCTTCCGATGAAGAAAAACAGATGCTCTTTCCCACCTTTTGCAAAAACAACTTTACTATTGTCACTTTCAGATTCTTGGTCTTCATTTTCATTAAACCAAAAACTATAGAGGACTGAATAAATATAAACTAAAAACATTTCTAAAATGCATCACGTGAAACAGTTGCGAAATAATTTTTTTAGCATTGTAAAAATTTATAAAAAAAGCGGACTTTGTATGTAAGGTAAGAATTAAATTAAATGATCAGTTTTTGATCGGAAAAAGTTTACAAAAGTAGAAAACAGTTGAAATAATGACATCAAGAACTCGGTTTAAGAATTATAGTAACTATTACGGGGAATGCTTGTTGGCCGCACAACTCCACAAGGCAAATACGTTAAGTTATTTGCCGCGCACAATCACCTTGTGCAATTAGTGAATGAACCTACACATATATTGTGTGTATATGGGCAACAGAAAAATACACTCGACCCGTTCCTCACTACACACCCTGAAAAGTATATAATTGGGGTTCTTGCACCTCTAGGCAATTCGGATCATTCTCGTTCTCCGCTCTTCATGAAGTTTCACCCATGGCTACGGATGCTATATTTTTAATTACGGGAATGCTGATTGAGCTGAGCTCAATGATTTCTTCAGGCTTTTTAATTGTAATCTGTGTTTCCTTTACTCAAATGTCAATGCTATCGTAGAAATGGTTTTAAATATAATAAGGCTGGGAATGGATACTTTTATCCCATCCAAAAAGCTTTCGATTAAACCTAGAAACAAATCTTGGTTTAATCAGACAGGCAAAATGGCAGTCAGATCCACAGTGGAAGCGTTCAGGAATTGGCGCGAAAAAGCACAATACGATAAGCGCCTTCGTGCTAAAGTTCTTACTTTTCCGGGGAATTAAAAACGTTTGGTCAATCGTTAAAATGCTGTGCAAATGGTTCTAGATCATTGAAAGTTAGCACCGAGCATTATCTTGCCTAAATTAAAAAAATATTGGAATTAGATGTAAATCGGTCACACCCATAGCCCACCGCCCATACAACCAAATTTATATTTTCGTATAAAATGTTACCTATAAAAGCAAGAGTCTTCAAATTTGATCTATTTCGAATAGCAAATAAACCGGTTATTTTAACATGAATAACCGGTTATTTATATATGTATAATTTTTATACGTTTTAACATTTTTTATTGCAACTATGCTCATCGTTTAAGTATTTTTCCAAATTTAATATATAAAGTCTTATTTTCATACCATGACTACCTTGAACGTCTCACAAAGAACGTGAAAACCATGTCACAGCGTAAATACTCGTAACCAGTCGTTAGTAATGTTGTAAGGTGACACCGCTATTGAAAATTTTTAGACAGTGTGGCCTAGGATTGAACCAAGGACTTCTTGGTTGGTAGGCGAGTATCTTACCTAACATACCACAGAGGCATACACTATTAAATAGATGGTGCATGCATTTATGTTTCTATAGATGTCGTCTAAAGTGTGAAAGTATTTGGAAACCGCTGTAAAGGAAGGTTAGGTTAGGTTAAATAAGTCACTCGTATTTCTCGATTTCACTATGGCCCATTGTGAGAACCCAACAAGGACATTAAAGAGGCCGGACATGGGAGAGTTCCAGAAGAAAGTTCCCCATATAAAGACCAAAAAATATCAGTTACCTTTTTTAAACCAAACGGTACCATTGATCCAGATCATGGAAGCGACATAAACACAAATGTCTAAGTCTAAGCTCCCATAGAGCAGGACAGTCGCAGAGAAGGTGTTGTATCAATTCCTTCTCCTCTTTATCCTGACAGCTCCCACTGTAGCCATGAGCAGGGCATCCCATGCGCTCCAATATGCGACCCAATATACAATGCCCGATAATTATGTTCGAAAAAGCCGATCAACCCCCTTGCAAACCTAAGAAAAGACCTAGTTTTTTCCATGGAAAAAGAAGGCCAAAGCATTCTGAATATTTCACAAGTGGTGATATTGGTCCACTTGTGTTCCATCCTGCTCAGTGCACATATATATATATAAACCGACGACGCACGTAGAGGGGAATGCCTGTCCCCATGTACGAGAGACAGAGAGAGCCCTATAGTAGCGCACTCATCAGCAATTTAAATCCATCGGATACCCGCATGACTTGGAACCCATATCAGTTCGACGTGATATCGTTCTAGATGGGCCAGTAAGCATCGGGTAGTCTGAGAGAAACCATGAAGTCCAGATCATCAAAATAAAAACAACTGGAAATGAAACTACGCTGTAAAAAATCACTGGATAAAATATTAGGACGTTGTGTTTGCGAAGAAGAAATGTTTAAGGTCCTAAATAGGCCGAACGTTGTTCCATACTTATTGCTAGGCATTACGACATAGTACAAAAATTTAAAAAATTTTATTTGCTAACGCAACAAGAATTAAAAAAAAATTTATTTTAATAAAAGAACCTGTTAACCGGTTATTTCATTAATTCTCACCTGAAAATCGGTTATTTTAAAATTGCAAATTTTCGAATTATTCGAAAACAGGTTTTTGAAAAATTTCGAATTATCGATCTCATTAGTACATACGCTTCCTAGAGAAAACAGAAGATGCGTGCCAAGTTTAATCAAAATCTGCCACGTCCGCCACGCCATAGTGCACTGTGTGGCGATAGCATTTTGTTGGCAAAAATTAAATTTTTAAAAATTATTTTTTACAAATATAATAGTTTGTTTCATAGAAGAGTGTTTCACCAAGAAAAAATCATAATATGTTTTTTAAAAAGTAATATTTTGGTGAAAAAAAAATTCTACTGAAGTCACTTAAATATAGTAAAACGAGAACTGACGAAAATTTTCACGCAGTAGTTTGTACGTCTCAGATATTTTTATTGCTAACATTTTAATGCCGTTCTTGCTAAAGTATGCACATTCTTTATAATTAAAAGAAAAAAATATTAAAATTGCATATGTAGTCTAGTAGATATGAGGAAATGAAAATAGCCTTATAAGATGAAAAATTGGCAGTTTTCCTTGGAAAATAAGATAGCTACGACTAAATCCGTCTTCTTACCAGTACCAAATGAACCCTGAGAAACAATTCATTAAATTTACCCAAAAAAATTTACCAATTTTTACCGACCGCTGAACAAACTTATAAATTTTATGAAAGACAGGTTTTAATAAAATCTGTTGCATACTTTTAGAACTAAGCTTTTGAAATAAAAGCAGCTATGAATTATAACAACAATTTTTAAATAATTGAATGTCACTAATTTTTGCCATTAAACAAGATCACGAAACTATCGAAGTGTGTTCGATAGTGAGAAAACGCGAGCACTATTCAAACCTCAGAATATAAATATATAAATAAAAACAAAATGATTTTAAAATAATCTATATTAATAAATACTTTATTCATCAATTACCATTTCTTTAACGATTTCATCTAATTCCAAAAGAAGTTTCTTAGTTTGTCGTCTTATACTACTTTTATAAGGGTTAGATGATGCAAGCAAACGATGAAAAACACCAGTAGTTGTTGTATTACTATTACACTGTCTAGAAAAAGTTAATCTAAACTTTCTGTAATATTCATTACGTTCTTCTTCTGCTTCCTCAGAGAGCATACCAATGGAAAGTACTGCTGCATTAATTATGTCCTTTCCATGTATAAGCATTTTATGGACAGTAACAGGCATAAAGTACCATTTATATTTTATAACAAATAGCTTAGTAGTATCCCGAAAATTTTTGAAACTTCACACTATCAATTTTCTGGCCACACGTTATTATCTGAATAAGAATTCGGAAGCGATCTATAAGTTCTTCATTAACACCTGTTATATCGGCGACAAGTGCAGGGTTGGGAAATAAAACGCCTTAATATATTGACATCGTTCGAATATCCAGATCCTTGTTGTAAACAATCTACTCTCAAACTCATTCGATCTTTAAATGCCGCCTGAATTCGATGCTTATTTCTTTGTTTTATAATCGTATGTTTTGTGTCGATCGCGGACAACTTTTCAATGCATGTTATAAGCTATATGAAGTACGCATTCCATCAATTTTATTCGAGCGTGTAACGGTGAAATGCCCAATTTACATGTCTTATTATCAATCATTTTTTATAAAATACGGCTGCTGAAGCAGTATTTGAATAGATGATGGACTTTTATTACGTCAGTATTCTTCTTCAGTGTTTGATTTTAAACATAAAGCCACCACCGATGCTATTAGCAGATTCCTGTCGCTTACATTATTTGACAAGCTCTGATTGTACTTTGCATAACTAGAAGAGCGATCGCAACTCCATTTCGATATAAGAGAAAAATTAAAATTTGTTATAGCATTAGCATTTTCGTAAGAAAAACTCTCAAGAAGACGTTTTGTGGTGTGATCCATCAATCCTTGCAAGCTTATGGAGGTTTCCTGATACTCGGACTTCAACGGAATAACATTTTTCTTCTCATCTAGTATATAAATACAAGGTGGTAATATATCATATCCCTCTCTCTGCAAAACAGATTCATTCGTACTGATGCTTTGCTAACTCAGCATTCAACGCCAGTGCAGTTGATGAAGGAATATATAAATTTGATTTAATTTTTGCACCTGCAATTTCATTTAGATAAAATTCTTCATCACTAGACATAACAATATTTTGGGTATCATTTTCCGTTTTGCTACTACGTTCTTCAAAAGTAAGTTTTTTTTTTTTTTTTAATAAAAGTAAAAACACAGTTTTTTTACTTTTCAAAATGAAATAGTTTTTTTAAGGATAGTGTAAAAAGTAATAATGAAATTACAAACTTCAGGCTAGTGGGATTATTTTTGAGTTTTTTATTTTTATGTTTAATGTCAATGTATACACTTTTTATGTTGTTTGAAATAGAGGCTAAAAAAATTTTAGAAAAATGTATGGCCTTAAAGTAATGAGGTCAGCAAACTTAAGCGAAGTTTTTTTTTTTCATAAAATACAAATATTCCTGGTGAAAAAAATCTTGCTCATATTTGCTCTGTTTTAAAATAAATTGATTTATGTTTATGGATACATGATATACACATTTATTAAAACTACTTGCTGTAATTTATAACAGAGTATTTTTATGAACCACGACATTTGACATTTTGGTACTTTACACAATACCTTTTTATTTTTAACCGGCAATGTTTGTTTCTCGATTAGTAAAGGCCATATCCAAAGTGAATTTAGGCGTCAAATGGTTATTGATCAGCCTAAACCCAGATTTGGAAATTCCAATGACGGCAACATTGCAAGGCACTTCTACCAATATGTAGACATTTCGGCACAAGTAACAAGTCTTGACGTCAATTTAATAAAGCGAATGCAGGTAATAGTGGTAACAGTTTCAAGTGGTTTTCAAATAAATATTGACACTTTTCGGGAGTATGCTCTAATACCGCTAAATATTTTATGAAAATGTATTCTTGGTGTAATATGTCTCCAACTGTTCAGAAATATTTAATTCTTAGACCAGAAGTAATAAATCATCCCTCATTACCGGTAGTTCAGTTGTCAGAAAAGGACCAAGGAGATCGAAATAGAGATTAAAAAATTTAGAGGGAATATTTTGCAAAAATGTTCAAAAGAAAAATCTAATAAGGGTATATTTTTAAGATTTCTAGTGACTTCCGATCCTATTATTTCCAACATGAGAAAGTTAAAAGAAAAGGGGTAATAACTTTCCACAAGAAGCGCTGAGTTAATCCATAAAATCTTCAATATAGTGATGATGATGAAGACGATAATGATGATGACGACGACGATATATGATTATTTTTAGATGATATGATTATTTTTAGAGAAAAATATAAGTATTGAGAAAATAAAAATAAAAAGAGAAAACTAAAAATGTCCACTAAAGTATTCCTGAAAACTATTTATTTATACATTTCTGACCAAGGAAAGGTCCCCGAATTGATTCCCACTTTAAGCATCAAATACCCCACAGTGCGATCTTTGCAATCATCGAATTCCTTAACTGGCCTTCCCTGTTTACTTGAACAACTAGGTTCATCATCAGCAAATGATACTTCAAATATATCTAAACAAATTTATTATGATATTTAAAATACACAATAAACTATTTTTGTTAGTCTAGCATAATATTTCTTAAAGTAATACGATTTTTTTTGTGCGATTCTGCCCAACGTTTGTTAAATTGGAAAAAAAATCACTTATGAATTTGTTTTCACACTATTTCAGTTTCATTCATCGTAAGAACCTAGTTTTGTTTTTATAAAATCGCTTAATAAACCAACAATATTACCGCAATTAATAAGTACCATACACGATCCACTGTATGATACAGAATATAAATTCATTTTAATAATTATGCTTCACAATGTTATTATAATTTTGATTTGTCAATTTTTTCCAATTTAAATTGTTGTATTACTTAAATCATATGGTTTTGTTTTTCTTATTTCGTTCTCTTTTATGCTCCATTCGCACCATTCCATTCGTTTTTTCGTCAATCGCTCTCTCATTATACATAATACAACCCCCGATTATGAGCTTATTTACATAAATTTCCATACAACATTTTGAGAGAGAATCTCCCAAATTGTACACAATTCTATTTCTATTACCCTGTGTATTACTTCAATTTCAGTATCTCTCTAATTTTTGCAAAATTTAAATTATACGTGTTTAGTATATTTTTAGCTCTTTACTAAAATGTTTTTATCATACATTTAACATTGCAAATTTGTTAAATTGACCTCCCTAAAGTATGCTATCAAACACAAAAAATTAAACAAAAAACAGTAAAACAAAACAATGGCAGCTTACTGCATTGATTTCATAAGCCAGCAGCTAAAAAGGTGCCGTGCGAACGGCAGAATATAACTAAGTAATACAAATAGAGAACGAAGTAATCCGATGTCTCGTGCGGACATATTGTTACGTTTTAACCTTTTTAAAACGCTGGAGTTCGTTTAAATTGCGTTAACATAAAATAAGCACTGCTTTATTTTTTGTACAGTTTTATTTATTTTACTGCACAATAACTTTTATACTATTTGTCTTAATACAACACTTAATATTCGTTTATACAACACCTTTATATCCGCTTTAACACGTCTTTATCTTACGACAGCCAAACGATAGCTAACTAACTGCGTAGGTAAAGCCAGCCTTTATATACCTAATTGCCTACAGTTTGGAAGGTTCAGGAAATATCGACCATCTTCTATTTCCATATCCGCTAATTCATATATAACGTAAACTTCGTCGATGTGGCAGTGCTGCCAAATTGACAGGGTGACACGAAATATACCAAAATCCTACAATGCAATGTTGTATTTTTATTTTCGTCACACTGCCTCCCGCTTAAGCCTGTTGGTCCCGAATAGGCTAATTATCCCTCTTCCTATAGCTCGCAAGTCGTTCTAAATATATCACTTTCATTTTTGATTGCGGGCTATTGTTCTTCTGTATTCTGTATACCACATCATTTAACCTTTTGACTACTTTGTAAAGTCCATCCCAGTTAGTTTGCAGCTCGGAAGATAATCCTTTCTTACGCTATGGGTTGTAGAGTAGAACCAGTTGGCCCTCATGGAAGCCTTTCGTGCATCATACCTGGCTTTCAAGCTATCACGGTCCACATGTAGATATCGTTTCATGAAGTTCTTTTGGCCTTTCATTTTTCTTGGCATTACCGACTGGTGCTCTCGATTTATAATGCTGCAGATGATTTTGATTTGTTCTGACTGCATTTTTAGCCGCAATACATTCAGTGTAATTTGCTATCCATACGGCGACAACTTGCTTGCATCCAACCCAATAATAACGCTGTTTTATTTTTCAACTGTCTTTGTCACGCTAAGATGCCCTCCGCTATGTTCCTTACGAGACTGATTCAAAATGTTATTCCTTTTTTAAGGAAGGAACCACTATTAGATTGGAAATTGAATTGCCGTCTGCACTCTCCCAGCTTCGGTATTAGCACCCATCTATCAGCTTTAAACTATTCCATTCAGCCCAATAAACCTTTATTAGAGGGCTACCTGATGATATCTCTTTGCTAGTAGGCCGTTTGTCTTTTTCTTTATCCTTGCCAGTACAGGGTCCTTTCTCTGAGCCGTTGATCAGTCTTCGTTAACCTCCAGACGTAATTGTCGGATGTTGATAATAGTTTCGTTGGCCATATCACTTGATTTATCGGCGACTATTTTTCAGTCGTATTACGCTTTCCACTTCGGTAACCAGCTTCATTGTTACGTGGAAATCTTTTCATACCACAGTTTCTACGATACCCATTACCATTATGGTCAACCGCATTTACACTACGGCTTTCATTTTTTCGTACGCTGTTGTGTAAACCTAAGTCTATTTTATGCGGCTCTCCTCTATCGGTAAGGCGTTTGTCACTAAATGTTTCGAGTTTTCTGTAGCTGGTGTTTTTCCATTTGTTATATCTCTATGGTGAAGCGAATCTTATACTTATGAGCGGTGCCCTACAATATCTTTGAAAATTACCGCTCTTGCCACAGTTTTGGCACTTCTTTAATAGCTGTAATAAAATCTGCTTTGGTATTTACGGTTTTCATGCTATACACTTTGTGTATCTGTAGCTTGGATATCTCTCTAGCGCTCTCCTGTGCCAGTGCAAACGCAAAGGTTGCCTTATGAGCAGCACACACCGCATACTTAATATCGAGGTCCATTATACCATTGATAAATGCTTCGGTCTTAATTTGCTCTACTAGTAGGTGATTTTCCCTGAATAGCTTAGCTGCACCAACCTCTCGATCTCCATTACAAAGGCTTGTAATGATTCATTAGTCTTTTGCTTTCGGCACCTTAATTCCATACGATACAAATCTCGTTTATGCTCGTCGCCAAATTTACGCTGTAGCGCCACCATTAATTCGCTTTAGTTGTTTATACAGCTGGCTGGCATTGTTTCTAGAATTTCCACTGCAGCATCTCTTAAGGCCAAAATTAATTCAATGCCTTCTCTTCATCGTCCCATCCGCTTCGCTGGCTATTGTATCGAACTGAAATTTGAATATCGTCAAAGGCGTACACCGTCAAAGCAAGGGGTTTTTAATCAGCTAGAAGCTTCTGGTATGATACGCACTGGTTCCGGCGTTTGGACTGGAGACTCCTCTATTAAATTTAATTTTCGTCAACCGTCTTCTCGAAATTTTCCATTCTTGTGTTCACACCATCTACCCTTTTGCTTACCGTCGCATATATTTCACGTAATTTCTCAGTTGTTTCGCCAAATATGTGTTCATGTTATTTAGAAATTTCTCGTACCTCATTAGAAGTTTCCTCAGGTTTTGTTTCAGTTGCTGCCAGAAAATTCTGGTTTTCGGTTCTAGAAGTTTCCAGCAATAAGTTAATATCCATATTAGTTGTTGTTGTAGGGGCACTTATCTCAGGATCATTCTCATCGTAATTCGTGAGTATCGATGTCTATACCTCGTCTTTGAAATTCCACTAACAGACGTTTTTGTAACTCGGTCCTATTACCAGTTATTGACAGCTCCAGTTTGTTTAATTCTCGTTTGAGTCTGTCCACTTTTAATTTTTGGAATTTCATTTTTTTCCGTTTTATTTATTTAATTTTTATTTTTAATTCTTTTTTTAATTAATTATATTTTATATACTCAATCACACTTCTGCCACAGAGTGACACTAAATATACCAAAATCCCACAATCTAGTGTTGTATTTTTATTTTCGTAACAAAATCATTAAAATTACTAACATTCAATTATTAATATATTATTGTTGTAATATATAACGGCACTTTTATTCCAAAAAGCTTAATCCCAAAATTATACAAAAAAATTTATTACAAATCTGTTCTGCAGTTTTCCAGACACATTTTAGAAAATTCATAAGTTTGATCAGCGATTGGTGAAAGTCGGTGAATTTTACTTAAATTCAAAGAATACACTCTCAGGGTTGATTGGGTTCCAGTAAGACTGCGAAGGAAGACCGAGTAACCTTTTTTTTCAATGAAAACTGCAAATGATAAATTTATTAAGGCCACTTTAGTTTGCTCATAGCTACATAAGCAATATTAAAAACTTTTTTTTCAAATTAAAGAGGAGGTGTTGTATTTCAATAAAATCGGTATTAAAATGTTACCAATTAAAATAACTTACATATACAAGCCACAACGTTGCATGAAAATTTCCATCAGTTTTCGTTTAACAATATTTAAGACCTTTAAGAAAAAAAATGTTCCTCTTTAATAAAACAAATTATGAATTTTACTTAGTGAAACACTTCTTTATAAAACAGCACCAATAGATTTTTGAAAGCAATAGTCAAAAAATTTATTTTTTGCCAATAAACTACCCCTGTGTGTCGGTTAGCTCACTACCCACTACTTGATAGGCGCTTAGGTGCCTCTTTCTAAAGTGCATTAATGAGGATCAAATACCAAGTATGTACTCTGGTGATTCAGTTGGCTCGTTATCCTTCCTTTTACTAATCAGAACTTTACTTTTGTCACTCCAAAGAAAAGTTATGGCCTATTATTGGCATGGAAGCTTCTTTCTTAACTAGTACATTTGCCTGCTCATTCCTCCGAAATCCTATATGATCCGAGACTTAGCAGAGGCTTGGTACATTGCCCATATTCTGTTGGTTCAATTTACGCCGAAATAAGATTGAGTTAATTTCATAGAAGTTAAGTGCATGAATGGCGGCTTCACTATCAGATAGTGCAAATATGTCCTGCCTTTTGTATTCCTGTCAAAGTTGAATTGTGCACATTTATCAATGGCGTAAACTTACGCTTCGAAAAGCTTGCGAGTTTACCCTTGGGTTTCAAGTATTTCATTCTATGCTCAAATTCTCACGCTTCTGTACCACTTTCAGTCTTTGACCCATCCATGTACCACATAATGGCCTGTCCACTAAAGCATCCAGACTGCACTGTTCACTTTTATTTTACAAGTGCATGAAGGTAACAAAAACAGGTTTGTTATTCGTAATTTAAAATTTTGGAAGAATTAATAGCACCTTTCAGAAAATTGGTGGCACTTAGTACTTAAAATCCTTTTTTTAACGAGGTATAAATTCTCATGAAATTATTTGTAATAATATTCTAAGAATATTTCTTTTTTCCTTTTTTTTATAACATGTAAAATGGCCTAAGTTTGTAATTATTGTGCTTTTATGCCTGTGAAAAATGTTATTCTTATATATGTATACATTTTCCTTGATTCCATAAAATAGAACATTGAACAAAATTCAAATTACCCTCGCTAGGATCGAGTTCGACTCGTGAGAACACAGTTAATTTCAACATTCTAGTTATCCAAGATTTTTTCTTCTTTTATTCAACATTTTTCTCAGAAAAATATAATTTATATTATATAAGCACACAAAAAAAAAAATAAAAAATAAAAAATAATAAATAAAAATTAACCTTAAAAAAGTTTTAAAACCTGAACGTATTAAAGAAAAACAACCCCCATTTTCATGTTGCTGTCTTTAAGGATATGCGCAGGATTTCTTTTATTGCCTGTCTATCTATTTGACGTCCTTTTGTCTGGTAAACACAACTAACCATTGTCCAGACAATTGAAAAGATTAATAATCCCCCTTGTTTATTTGTGTGAAGCAGACAGAAAAATTCCCTGACGAGAAATATGAAATGTTTTACAAAAAGAGTTGTTTTGTAACATTGAATGTGTGTGTGTCTCGAAGAAGACAAAAATTCAACAAGTTTTTCTGGGAAATTTTTTTTTAGAAAATTTTTGTTTTTAAAAATTTCCTTACTGTCCCATTGGGAAACTAGTTTTAGTTAAGAGTAAAACTTTTACACAACATACTTTTTTTAAAATTATATGGTTTTATTTTTATATTTTATGAACGTTCTTCTTTTTAATCGAAAAGTTTAGGAAATCAAGTTTTAAATGATATAAAAAACATTATCCTATAAAGTCAATATCGAACAAAAATTGTTTTGTTGAAGTATTTATTTATTTATACATATATACGTATGTGTTTATATACACTCTAAACCACTTTTGTTGAAAATTGGTTCGATAATAGTAGGCAATATTTTACCAACTATTTTCGACCTAAAATTAGACGATTATTTTTTTTTAGACATTTTTTAATATTGGAACAAATTGTAGAAATATTGTACAAAATAAAAATTTTACACAAATTATGTTTAATTTTTAACTTTTTGGAATAAATATTCAACGTCCTTCTAATGAAAATGCCTACAGGGGATGGCCCTACTCATGCAGTGCATTGTGCTGGTACTAGGAAAATAGGTTATTGGAAGGAGGACAGAGGGAGTATTGTTTATAGACATTAGATTTAAATTTACTCATGTCGTAAGTGGCAGGAAATACTTTCGCTGGAAGATTATTCGACAACCGAATAGTGCGACCAAAGAACGAATTCTCCCTATAAAGCGTTGTGCGATTTACTGGACTATCAACTACAAAGGGATGCGCTCTACGAGAAATACGAGTACTACGTAAAAATATATGATTTTTGAGAATTAATTCCTTAATTTCGTAAAAACACATTCCGTTATAGTACCGATAGAACAATGAAACACACGCCACATTGCGACGGTGTTCCAATGAATCGATAGAATTAGCTACCCTACCGTCATTGATGAGCATCTTCGCCCTCTCCTGTATGAGTCGAGAAGCTCCAAAATAGACTTTGAAGCACCGCCCCATACATGAGACTTGTATTCCATTTTGGGTCGGATATAGTTCTTGTAAATATTAAGGAGATCAGATGGGGTGAAGTATTTCTTGCACCGTCTCAAAAAACCAAGGCACTTGAATGCTTCTTTCGACACTTCAAATATGTGATCATTCCAACGAACGTCACAGTGAATTCTCAAGCCCAGAACATCAAAAGCATCTGATTCCTCAATATCCACATTACCCATTGACACAGATGACAGCACACCACCACGCCTTTGTGTTAAAAAACAACATTGAGTCTTACGTGCATACGTGTTCGCACGACCCCACTCGGAGACTTTCACCAGGTCACTTGTGAGTGTGACGTTCATATTCATCCTTCTTACCCCAACCTCCAAACGGATTGGTCTACGATCAAAAGAATATGAGTGACAAATGTTGCTGTCATCCGAAAAATAGTAGATAGGATTAGAAGTGAGAAGAAGAAAGTCGTTAAGAAATATTTGAAAAAGAGTAGGAGAAAGAACAGAGCCTTGTGGTACCCCTGAGTTTACCCTGAACTCGTCGGATGAAACCCAACTATAAATACTCTTATAGAGCGATCTCTAAGAAAACTCGATATAAATCGAGAGAAGTGACTACCGACACCAAAAGCATTAAGTTTCGAAATGAGAGCCTCGTACCAAACGCTTTCAAATGCCTTTGAGATATCCAGAGCTACAACCTTACTCTCGCCAAAACCATGACTGGACTTGTTCACTTCTCCGAGAGCAACGCTAGCAGGTCACCAGTAGAACGCTAAGTAAATCGTTGGACTCCAGATATACCACAAGGTGGTGATTAATCATACTCTCCATAATCTTGGAGAGTGCGGAACAAACTGCTATTGGACGGTAGTTCTCAGGGTTACTAGCCTCGCCCTTTTTGGGGATTGGCGTTACATTAGCAACCTTCCAGCAAGATGGAAAAATACCGGCGCGATATGACGCACTGAAAAGGTGAGTTAATGGACGCGCAAGCATCGAAGAGCACTGCTTCAGGACCAGTGCTGGTATGCCATCCGGCCCAGAAGACTTGTTAACGTTGAGATTTGCAAGGACCCTTTTTACAGCACGAGCTCGAAAGAATATACTAGGCATAGTTACTGATACTCTTTCAAGTTCGGGCAGTGGTTGAACGCTCTCCGGCAAGTGAGAATTACTTGCAAACATTTCGGCCAAAAGGTTTTCCTTTTCAACCGGGTTCGTGAATGTGTGGTCATTCTTTATAAGAGCAGGAACCGAACTAGCGTTGTTCCTCAGCCTTTTAACGAATGACCAAAAGTTTTTACTTCCCCGCGGAAAAGTAAAAACTTTAGCATGAAGGCGCTGGTCGTATAAAGCCCTTTCGCGTCTAAGTACTGCGGCACATGAAGATCTCGCCTGTTTGCGAAGCAAATCAGTATGGGCACATTTGTTATTGCGCCAATTCCTGAATGCTTCCTTTCTGGATCTGACTGCCAATATACGCGTTAGATTAAACCAAGATTTGTTTCTGGGTTTAATCGGAAGCTTTTTGGATGGGATGAAAGTATCCAACCCTAGCCTTATTATATTCACCACTATTTCTGCCAAGGCATCGACGTTTGAGTCAAGAAAACAAAGAGCGGTCGACGACAATGAGGTAGAAACTGTGCAATGATCCGAATTTCCGAGAGGTGCAAGAACTTCAACTATATACTTTTCAGGGTATGTAGTGAGGGAAAGGTCGAGGGTATTGTTCTGGTGCCCATCTACACACGATATATGTGTAGGTTCATTCACTAGTTGCGCAAGGTGATTGCGCGGCAAATAACTCAACGTATTGGCCTTCTGGAGTTGTACGGCCTGAATGGCGTAACCAAGACGAATTATGAACATTGAAATCACCAGCAACAACAATTTCACTGTTCGGATAATTCGAAAGGATACTCGATATTGAGTCGGAAAGAGAGTCGAAGCCAGATATGGTAACCTCTCTTCCCGCGTTTGGGCTTCTATACAAAAACCTGAAGTGCAAAAGATGTGCCCTGATTCTGAACTTAACCCATAGACAGTTAAATTCCGCATCATACATGCCAAGAGGTTGCTGGCATTGGTACACAACTTTATTGTGAATGTACATAGCAAGACCCCTATGCAAATTAAAAAGGGACAGAAGGTGATACCCAGGGATATGAAAATCCTGTGGATTAGCAATTTCAGAAACCTGGGTCTCACATAAGGCGAAAACATCCGGCCTATGGAGACAAATGTGCGCATACACGGAGAAAAAGTTCGCCCGTAGGCCACGCACATTGCAGAAATCAATCCGAAAGCATCCTGCCATTACGTAAATTGAACCAAATAAAAGAAAAAATAAATATATAAATTAACCACGAGTAAACAAAAATCAAACAAACCCCCTCTGAATGCGTACGACAAGGAAATCGGTTACTGCTGGTTGATTATTCAGCAGCCAGTGTTATACATTCACCACTGAATAATCCAACTGCAACCCCTCCAAGTGGTTCACACCCAAAGGTTTAGAAAGGAATACTGTGGATCAAACAGTCTTTCATTTTGCCGATGTTTGCCCGTATTCGAATTAGTTATTGTCAAGTGTGTGTGTTTTTTATGTTAGTGTTTTGTTGTTTGTTTCATTCCAATAATTTGTTTTGTTATTAATATCTTGTTGTTTTCGTTCTTGTTGATGATGTTGTATTTTCTTGGTCTCTTTATTTATTTTAATATTGTTATTGTATGTTCCGTTAGGATTGTTGGTCATTTGTGTCTATGTTCCACAATTCTCTTTTGAGAAATTGTTTCGTTGAAAATTTGTTGGTTGATAATTTTATGTTGTTTTGTTATTTTTTGTTGTTCCTCAATTCTTCATTACGAAATATTTTGTCAAGAGTTGTTGCAATTATTGTTATGTTTTCTGTTTTTCTGGTGTGTTTTTAATAAAATTCTCTTAAATTATGTTGTTGTTATTATATGTAAAATCTTAATTATTTGTCAAGTGTTATAATTATGTATGTTTATGTTATGATTTTTGTTTTTTAATTTTTTTTTTTTGTCTTCACTGGTGTGCTTGAATTTTTGTTGTTCTATTTTAGTTTTTTAATTTTTATTGTTTGTAATTTAATTTAAAGAAAAAAATATATATAAGAAATGGCACTGAAACATTATGGACGGACATCAGAAACACGTATTGACGGCACAAACGACAAAACACTACTGACTTGGGTTTCATTACATTTATTTAACAGAAAATCATAAGAATTAAGCCATGTTTCCAGTTGCATAAAAATTATTTTAAAAACTATATACATACAAGTTATGCGGATTGAAATGAAATCGCGGTAGCTTTATTATAGTAGTAAATCTAAAACTTTATTGATTTAGTTCTTATATTTATACAATATTTTTGCTTACAATAATTTTACAATTCTTTTTATTGGCTTAACTCTATCGTATCGTTTCAAAATTAATTTAGTAAAATGTGCAATTACAATATTTTTGGTTTGAGCTAATTAATAATAAATTTTAAGCACAATAAATTTCATATTTAAATTTAAGTTAATCAGCAGAAAAATAAAGTAGAACATTAACCAGGTAAAAGTATATTATGAAATCAATTTGCTTGTTTGTTTGTTGTTGTAGTAACGTGTGTTGTGATTAGGTGTATTCAGCAGAACATGATAACTCCCGCCTTTTTAAGCATCAGCGTCCCGCTGATTATGTATTATGGGTAATTTATTTTGATTTCAGGCAATACTGTTAGAGTTGGGAATCTTAATATTTTCTGGCGATTTTTAAATCTAGAGTGTAATTGAATTATTAATATTATCGAGAACCCTACAAAATGTAAAGCAAAATTTGAACTTATAGAGATAATACTCTTATATGAAAGATTATCCAAATGTCTAATATTTTTCAGGTGAAGATGGTGTAGATATTGTAAATCTAATTTCATCTCTTTTTCGGTTAAATTTCCCTGCAGTATAGGCGGAAGAACTTGAGTGGATGTTATTTGCCAATTTGAATAGTTGACATCATCAAGAGTTATTGTTTCGTTAAAGAAATTTGTGATATATGTGCCATTTAGACTTTGCGTAGAATTGCTGTAAGTGATATTTCCATTATAATTTCTCAAAAATATTGTGCTTTCCGACAACACTTTAACTATTGGCTTATTTTTCATCTGGTTTTCACAGGTTGCGTTTTCCCCATTTAGTAAGTTAGCAATACAGTTATCTGATCCCAGACTTTCGACTTGGCTTAGTTTGCAGACCGTGATATCATCAATTACTGTACATTTGTCCTTAATACCGTATTTCTTTGTATTGGATACAAGTAAATTTGTAAACTTGAGGTAAATCCTCTTGTTATTACTGAATGTTGAGCGAATGAGTATATTGTTGTACAGAGTATCTTTTGTTTGCGGCAATGATATAATGTACAGAAGGAGAGAATCTTTTATTGCCATTGAAGGTTCAGCAAATTGGAGAGCCTGCATTTCATTTTTATATGGGAGAGTTTCCGTCTGAGAAAGAGTATTGGAGATGTCTCCTTTGTTCAATATCGGATAATGCACTATACCACTTTTCAAGTTGACTCGCCATTACAATTTGAGCTACTTCTTCCTTTACTAATCCTAACCTGTTAAAGAATGTTTATGCATATTTGGTAGTATCATTTGTATTCACTTCGGCTATGATTCTATTATAGTCGTCCAGAAGATTGTTTGTTGTTTTTATTAAATACTCGTTAATGGTGTACTGCCTATTGTTATTCTTTATGACATTGTTTGTTTGGCTGAGAATATTGTCCCAATCAGTAGCGTCAGGATTACCGGCTATCCAATTTATAGACCTCTTATGTTTTGTTGAGTTTTTAACATGAAGCTGATTTAAAAGGTTCTCAATTCCGGTGATTTGGTGCTCTATCTGTAGGTGCAGTGTTCCTGTGTTCCGTATCTGGTAGCAAACTATGGTCTTAATATCATCAATCATTTTTCGTAGTCTGCAAGGTTAATCGTGTGTCTTATCCTAAAGTTACCATTGCTGATTTTTCTTATACCTTGTTTAACCGTTACTAAGGAATTGTTGTACTCGTACACATCAACGGTTGCATTTACGCTGCATGTTATTAATCTGAAAGAGAAGTTATATGTTAATTCTTGAGATGAGACTTGTGGATCATTTTGTTGTCCGTTGTGGTAATTGTAGCATTGTTATCTTATCCAACTGTTTGTTTAACGTATAATGGCTTATCCTTGGACTTTATTTGTTTGTTCCTTTTAAATACCATATCTCCTGGATTATACTTTTTAATCTTTTTCCTTTTACAATTTTGCCTATAAAGTTGAATTTTTTGGTTACTTTCAGTTTCATTCCTTAGGTCGTTATTAACTATTTCTTTAAAATCAGCTAAATTCTGGTAGTTCATCCTGTTTATCCTACCAAAGAAAACATCAGCTGGTTTATTCTTTGTGACCGAGTGCACTGTGTTATTGTACCTGTCCACTGTAATGGTTATTAACCCTTTTAGGGTGTAATCTGAATACTCTTCACGAAGACATCTTAACATTTCAATAATTGTTGAATGAACTCTTTCAATAGTAACATTTACCTCACTTTTTTGTGGGGGTGCAAAATAGGTTTCAATTCCTAGGCCTTCTACATAGTTAAGTACTATCGGACTAATGAAACTGCCTTCATTATACATTACAATCATTCTTGGTGCGGAAAAATAATGGAGTAATTTTATCATTTTATCTCAAATATGTAGAACTAATTTATTCTTTATATGAAAAATTTTTACGAATTTTGATAACTTGTCCACACACGTTATGAACTTTTCACGTTGAATTTCCATTATGTCGATGTGAAGTATTTCTGTGGTATACGATGGAATTGGAGTTGGCCGAAGTTCAGGATTTGGAGGATACCTATCATATTTGTTTTTACTGCATATTTCACAAAGGACTTAATTTGCCCTTTAATATTTGGGTCAACTTTTCCTTACTAAGCGTTCCAGTTTTTACATAATGCCTATGAAAGTTCTTGTGAGGATTTTCATAATAATTAGAGTCTAATTTTTCAGAGAAAATAATTTGATTCCTAAAGACGTTAATTGGAGCCTCACAATGTGGTATCAGAAGAGTGTAGTCTTCCCCAGCGCTGTGCTGAGAATTTTCATCGGACGATGACAAAACATTTAATTCGGGTGGCAACCTAGAAAGGACATCAGCTACTATATTCGTTTTACTTGGTTTGTAGATAAGCTTGTAATTATATTCCTCTATGTCGCTTTCCATCTTTTCAGCTTTGCATTGTTATTTGCATTGCTTAACGCGAATGTTAGTGGCTGATGGTCAATAAGGATTTTTATTTCCTTGGCTCCATATAAGTAAGAACGAAGCTTGTCAATGGACCAAATTATTGCTAATATTTATTTTTCTATGGTAGAATAGTTTTCTTCCGTCTTGTTAAGAGATCTTGATAAATAAACTATTGGTCGATCTTTACCAATTTCCCCTTGGGATAAAACAGCTCCGATCGCATAGTTTGACGCATCCGTTGTGAGGATGAATGGTCTGTCAAAGTCCGGAAAGGTTAAAATTTCTGATGACACAAGAAGTTCTTATAATCATTTAATGATTTAAGTGCCTTACTATCCAAGTTAACAGAAATCTTCTTTGATTGATTAGCTTTAATTTGTACATTTGTACATTTGCAGGTTCGAAAGAGGCTTCGCTACTTGAGCAAAATCCTTTATGAATCTTCTATAGTAAGATGTTAGTACAAGAAAACTTTTCAAGTCCTTGAGATTTTTTGGTAGTGGAATTTTTTGTATTGCTGCAATTTTAGCTGGAAATGGTCATATCCTAGTGCCGGATACAATGTGACCAAGGAATTCTAAGCTTGTTTTTAGAAATTTATATTTATCAAAATTTATCCTCAAGTTAGTTTTGTCAATCAAAGAGAATACCTTTTTAAGATTTTCGATATGATCCTTCCTGTCCTTGTCAAATACTATTATGTCGTCTATATACACATAGCAAGCTTTTCCTAACAACGGATAGAGCACATCATTCATCATTCGCTGAAATATTGCAGGTGCGTTTTTCAGCCCAAACGGAAATCTTAAAAATTCAAACTTCCCGTTGTTTGTGGAGAACGCCGTTTTCTCTATATCCTTGTTCCTCATTTTAAACTGATGGAATCCAGATGTTACGTCGAGGGTTGTAAAGTACTTACATTTTCCCAGATTAGAGAGCGTACTATTACTGTTGGGAATGGGATATCCATCGGGAATATTTACCGCGTTTAATCTTTAACTATTCTATATTGTTTATCACCGTTGGGCTTGGATTTTTATTCACTATCCACAAAGGTGAGTTGTATGCTCTCTTTGATGGTCTTATTATACCGTCCTCGATCATCTTTGCAATTTGTGCTTCTACCTCCGATCTTTGGTGACTCGGATATGGATATGACTTGGTGTATATAGGTTTGTCTGTTGTTGCTTTTATTTCTGCACGAACATTGGCTTCAATGGCCCCACAATCAGATAATGGTCAGAATAGCTTAGCATTTTCTCCAATCAAATTTTCAATATCCTTATCTTCATGCTGCCTAAGTTGAGCATTGTTAACCTGTTTTAACACTCTTGCCTTGAGCTGAATTTAGTAAGTAGATGCAAAACGTTGTTTTTCCTGTCAATTATGGCTCCAAGCTCCATAAGGGTGTCATCGCCTATGATGCCGTCAAACGATCTGAGTCCAGGAAAAACAAAGAAAACAATATTTTTCCTATTCCCACACTTTTAAAGAACTTCCCAGTTACCATATGTGTGATGGGAATCTGACCAGCTGGAGAATCAATTGGGAATATACAGGTTTCGAACTGAATGATATTTTTTCAGACACAAAATTTTTGTTCGACCCTGTGTCTATTAAAAATTTAAGGGCTTTACCATTCTTCGTATATAGTTCTATATAGCGTGTGCTAGAGAGAGATTGTCATAAAATTTAATTGATTTCCTTCATATTCTTCATCATAAAACAAATCAGAATTGTTCTCCTCCTCATAGTTTGAATCCGGATATTGTTCATGTGATTCCACAACTTCCGTATTAAAAAGACGTTGCTGTTTCCGTGGAATGTTGAAAGAGTTAAATGATTCGGATAAGGTGACTTTTCAGGTTTGTTCATATAATTAACCCGTCGCGTCCTAATGGCAGGATCTACTTCCATTGGTAGTGGTGGTTTAGGCTGTGTGGGCCTAGGTGGCGGCAAATTCGTGGTAAATTGTTGAGCCGGTGTATTGTATATTCGAACCGTATCAGCTACATTGAGATTTCTGGGCGGAGTATTTGGCTTGTTGCTCCTATTCATCTGGTTAAGTGGTAACCCTATATCGCTAGAGTAACGTGAATGTATTGAAATATTCCTGTAATTTAGGTTCTGGAATTCCAGGCATGATGTGTATGCCTCGGGCAAGGTTTTTGGTTTCTGTATTGCAAACATACGTGAAACCCCCCATTTATTCCTCTAATAAAAACATCTAAAGCTCTATTCCTACAACTCGAAATTAATGCCTTTTCATTCGTATAGTTATCTGTTTAATTTTATTTATAATGAGCGATAGTTGGTGATTTATCCTAGCATAAAATTCGTCAATTGTGTTATTCTTTTGACGCATTATGCACAACTCATATTCTAACGTTTGTACGTCCCTTTTGTCTACATAATGCAAAGACAAACAACCTTTTATTTTCTCCCAACTTTCATCGAAAATATTGTAAGTGATCAGAGCCGTATCCGCCGGACCTCTTACCTTTTGCCGAATATGCTGTAAAATTGCCCTGTAAATTGGCTTATGCGTTACAACCTCGTAGTCCCTCAAAATGGATTCCACATTGTGGATCCAAGAAATATACTGAATCAGGTTGCCATCGAAAACCTGAAGGTCCCTAACTGAGTCTGGTAGTTTCCTAATATCGCGTAGATCCGTTTCCGTTCGTGGTATTGGGAACTCAGTTTCATCAGGCTTGGGACGCTGAATTGTCTTCTCAAGATCAGTTAACCTATTATTGAGAGCCTTAGCTTGTTCGATCTGGGCATTAAGGGCACCAGTTAACTGAGTTATTGCTTCCCTCATTTGATCTATAATAAGCTAACTGCAAAAGGTTTTCGAAAAAAAAAATTTTAAATATTTATCTTTTTGTCCTTTTTCAGGAAACAATAATAATAATATATTTTTCGATTAAAAAACGGTTTTTATCCTTTTTAAAAACTTTCTAAGAAATAATATGTAATATATCTATATTAAGATAATTTCTAATAAAGATTATTATTATTATTATTATTATTATTATTATTATTATTATTATTATTATTATTATTATTATTATTATTATTATTATTATTATTATTATTATTATTATTATTATTATTATTATTATTATTATTATTATTATTATTATTATTATTATTATTATTATTATTATTATTATTATTATTATTATTATTATTATTATTATTATTATTATTATTATTATTATTATTATTATTATTATTATTATTATTATTATTATTATTATTATTATTATTATTATTATTATTATTATTATTATTATTATTATTATTATTATTATTATTATTATTATTATTATTATTATTATTATTATTATTATTATTATTATTATTATTATTATTATTATTATTATTATTATTATTATTATTATATTAA
>JAKWBJ010000438.1:35000-67850 GCA_023159175.1 Wohlfahrtia magnifica | reverse complement strand
TAGCTTATTATTAACACTTCTCGGTGTAGAAATAAAAATTTTAGCTCTCTTAAAATTCTCTTAAAATTAAAAAAACACAAAAATATGCGCTACATCTCCTTTTTGTTGACGACAAAGCCACTGATATATTTTTGTTTCTAACATGCATATTTTTTGTTGTAATAATGTAAACAAGGCGTATGCATTTTTTTATACAAGATTTTTTAGCATTGTTAATTTATTCCAATTTCTTTAGTTTTTTATAGAAAAATAAAACAAAAACAATTGTTTTGGGAATTATAAAAGCAATATCAATAAATAATTAAAATATTATGTAATATAGGTTAGCAATGCAGTTTATTTTGGCACATTTCAGAAAAAATTTGGTAGGAATTTTTTCTTTTAGCAACTCTGGTATATTTATCTTTTTAATAAAAGTCTATAAGTCAAATCAAACAAACTAAATTTTATTTTAGTTTTATAGTATAAAAGTTTTATAGTATAAAATATTAAAGGCAGTTAACAATAATAATATACAAAATTAATCATATTCTTATATTTCTTTTTTGTGAAAATATTTTTGAAGACATTTTTTTATTAAGGCATAAGCATTTCGAATCAATAGTGTAATCATTATTGAAATTTTTAACGTTTCTTTTTAACGATTTATTGGAATTTTTACGTTTTTTTTTTCGTCACCTTAGTTTGACATGCGAAATCTTCGCCAAATGAACTCAAATTAGCACGAGCTTTATGTTTCTAGAAAGACACGAATGTTTTGCACCAAATAACGTTTTTCTTTTCTAATTTTGTTATGTTCTTTTGGACTTATAGTTATAAATAATCATAAAGCGAAATAATTATAACTGCAGCTTAGAAAATATAGCCCAACATACATTTCATTATAGTTTTATGTAGTAGTACTGTGTAGTCTGTACTGTGCAGATACTTTTTCAATATGGATCAATAGGTTATAAAAATACGAAACGTTATAAGTCAAAATAAAAAATTTAATTTTTTTTTTTCATTTTATCCTTATAGCTTGAAATATTTATTATGCCAGAACTTTTGTAATACGTAACACAGTGGATAAAAATACAAATCAGAAAAGCTTTAAAAAATTTCCGAAAAACCACTTTTTAGAAAATATAACCCAAATACTATTAAAAAATTAGTACATTTCATGTGCCATTATAGTTTTTGCAGTTTTATGAATAAAATACTGTTTTGAAAATATAGTGCAAAAAACTTTTCGGATTCAGGAAATTTAATATTTTTCAACACATTTTGTGCTCCTTCCTGGTTGGCAAATTTTTATGCCGGAACTTTGGTAATATGAATCAAATGGCTATAAAAATAAGAATCAGAAATGTTTTAAAACATTCCCCAAAACACCACTTTTTAGAAAATATGTATAGCCCAACATACTTTTCGAAGATTGGTAAATTACATGTGTCACAGTTGTCTGGATTTTTTATAAATAAAACATTTACTTTTGATTTAAGTCAATAGCTTATAACAGTACAAATCTGAAATGGTTTAAGCCATTCCTGATACAACTTGCTTTTAGAAAATATTACCCAAAAAACTTTGCGGAAATATTAATATTTCATATGTCGGTTTTATATCTGGATTTTAATGAATAATATATATACTGTTGCGGATTATTTTTATTTTGGATCAATAGGGCATAAAAATACGAAATAATATAAATTATTCGCGAAAGAACTATAGTTTGGAAGAAAAATCTTTTCGAAAAGTAGTTTTTTGGGGAATGTTTTAAAATATTTCTGATTCTCATTTTTATACCCGTTTGATTCATATCACCAAATAAATAAGGGAATTAATTCGTAATAATCACATATTTTCACGTAGTACTAGTTTTTCTCATAGGCGTATCCCTTTGTAGTTCATTGTCTCAATGAATCTGACAACACATTATAGAATGTTTATTTTGCTGCCAAGTTCATCTGTGGAATATTCCCATGCCACTTATGACATAAATAAATTTAATTCAAACGTCCGTACTGGATTTTATCGTCCTTCCCGTAACCTATCTTCCTATTACCAGCACAATGGACTACATGAGTAGGGATCATCCCTTGAGTGCTGGACTTAAAAGAAAAAAATTGACCCCGTTTTTATATAAAAAAAAGTATAAAACCAAATACACATGATTTTTGTCATTGGATTAATTTTCATGGATAAGTTTTTAATTGTTTGAGTTATTCGAGTTATTCGAACAATTTGAAAACCTTACTCGAATAATCAAGCAATTATAAAAGTTTAAAATCAAATAATTTCTTACCCAAAAGTTAAAGTCGAATAAATGGATGCAGATCTACAACAATTTAAACAGTAATTTGTTCTTGTATTTTTATTTGCACAAGTTCCAATATGTCAACGACAGCTGATAAAAATAGGGTTGGCAGACGTTTTGTTTTATCAGTTAATGCACTGATTTTTGCTTATTTTATTATACAGATTTTATTTAATTTTTTGGATCAACGTATGGAATAAAGATAATACAGCGTTTTCCACAGATATAAAATATTTTTCAAAGCAAAATGGCAAAATACAATATATGTCACATTTTTCGTATTAAACATTAATAATTCATTAATAATGTCAGCTAACATTAATAATTCTTAAAAAACTAAATAAGAAGCTGCTTATAAAAAAAAATTAGATAACATAACAAATGTATTTATGGAAAAAATGTTTTTGTGGTGTTAAAAAAAGATATCTAATAGTTATTTAATAGGTCTTGGTTATTTGTGTCATGTTTTTTAAAAAGTATTTAAATATCTATTAGGTTATTAAAATATAATTCTGAAAACATTCTAATTGCAAATATTTATGAATTTAACTTGGCAAAGATATACAAACTCTTATCTATTTTATTATTGCTTTATTTAGGAAAAGAGCTGATGCCTCTTTGACTTCATTAGGAGCTAATACCGAATAGTGTTTCGAGATGAAGATTAACAAATTCCAAAAGCTTGGTGTATTCAATTTAAGTTTTGATACTTTAGTTATTGGTTTCCCTTACACGGCGTCTGCACCTGATATAATATCTGAGAGAACATCAGCAGAATGACAGATTAAATTTTTTCATATTAATGTTAATGTTTGACAAAGGGAACCGTATTTCTGTTAATCTTATAACAATTTATAAATTTCTGACAGCCATGAAAGAAATACTATAAGTGTATTGTTTTTAATATGCTTTTTATCAAATTTTGTTTTAGTCGTGTTTTATTAATAAATTTATCACAAAACTTTAAATTTAATTTTTGCAGGTAACACTTGTTAAATTTTTTCAGCAGATTTGTAATGGCGGCTTCTTGTTTACATATACATATTTACGTTTTGCCAGCTCATGTTATAAGATTGTCGTCATGAGATTTCTCATAACAACTGTCTTATAACAAATATAACACCGCGATAATACCAATTTAAAGTCTACAACAGTGATGTGCAAAAGTAAAAATGTAGATGAGAACATGAAAATTGCATTCTTAGAGGGAGTAAAGTTCATGTTTAAAAAATAAAATAAATAAAAATAAAAATGAATCCGCGATACTTTTTTAAATTATTTTTCTTTGCCTAAAAACTGCGTAAATGTCCCATGAATTAAACATCAATGGTCTACACGTAAAACCCAGTTTACAAACTAGCAACTGATTGGCAGACATACGAGGTTTGTAGCAAAGGCGTTGAAGAGGTAGAGTGTATAGTCCACGACTGTCTGTACTGTACATTTTTCGTTTCTCTTTTCTACTTTTCGCAATTTTCATTCTGTTGTGACTTTAATACTGTAGAATAGTAGAAATGAAAAATTTGTGTCCGGCAATTAATTTCTTGTTTGTAAAAGGCTTAGGCAACTTCAAACGAAAATGCAAAAATTGCGTGTCCATCAACTTTCGCGTTGTAAAACCAGTCTAAGATAATTTGATTGATTTTGAAAAAACAGAAAAATATTAGATATATTATATTACGTGTAAACCCTATGTTATGTAGCCAAAATATTTTCAATTAAAAATATTGTATTTATCAGAAATTTTAATGAATCAGTTCGGAAAAACTGGAAAATTTAAAGAGTTTTGAACTAGAAGTGCATTTAAGAATTTTGCGAAATATGCAATTTTTATACCCCATTCAGACGTTTTTACTGATTGATTTTTGTAAATTAAATGTTTTTGAATTTATAAAAAAAAAATTAAATGAAAAATTATACACAAAGGGCAAAAAAATAGCTGGAATCATATTTAACTTGTTTATAGAAGTACATATGAATGTATATTGTTTATAAAAAATTCTTTAGTAAAATCGTTACAAAAATAGCAGTTTTTTTATAACAATTGCAATTATTAATTACAACATTTTTTTAAACTGTTCTAAATAGAATAAGTTTTGTTTGTCATTAGATATTTAATTTAGTTGGTATTTAGCTGCGTACTATTATTTTATAAATGTATTGATTCTATTCTATACTGATTTCTTTAATTTTAAGTCTTCCAACCCAGATTTGAATTTTAAGAATGGCTGCTGTAAAAATGTAAACAAAATAAAACAAAGTAAACAAACTTTTAGAGCTCAAAATCGTAAACCAACAATGAGCAAAAAATATTTATATGTAGACTCGCAAGTACCTTCTTAAGTGTGCCCTGGTATATAAATTAACAAGAGCTTAATGTTAAAATATTTTTTAATTTTTCTTGAATGCAGAACAGTGGTCAGCATTTTCTTATTTACGCGTGTAGAGTTGTTTTCCCATATTTTTTTTCGCTCAGACATGTTGTTATCATTTATTTATTCGCGCGTGCAGTTCAACTACCTGCACAAGCAGTTTTTTTTTACATCCAGATGCATTAAATGCTATGTATTTTTAGGTGGTGTTCAATAAATAAAATGTCAGTCTTCTACAATTTACGGAATCAAACAGTTGTGTTTTATTTATAATGGGTTTTACTGTGCTTTCTTAGAACAGTAGCCCTATTACAATGATATCACAAACTCTATCACCCGCAGAGGAAAATTACGTGACCAACGAGCGGATGTTGGCAATCGTTTGGTCGTTGCAAAAGTTGTGGACCTATTTGTATTGGATAAGGAACTTACACATCTTCACTAATCACCAGCTCTTATCCTATTCTGTATTTGAGAGGAAGCTAAACACGAAAAGAGGTAATAGTTGGGATACGTTGCCAAGACAACATTTGCCACATCGATTTCGACTTGAAAAGCTCAAGTGTTGACACCACGTGTGACTAGGATGGTTCGGAGACGGAAACTGCAAGCGAGTAAACGGCCAATAAACGCACGGCAAGTGAAAGCACGGCCAGCACACGAACTGCAGGTAAAGCACTGTCTACCATCCATTGTGACGAATCTTCAACGAACGTCATGCGCACCGTACAAAAACCCAATAAATTGCTTTAAAAATAATACTCTAAGCCTTACGAAGGAAACCATTTTTAGGGACCAAGTGCGACACTTGATAGACTTCACTAATCCACTCGAAGCTGTGGAAATAATAAGTACAGTTTTTAATTGACAAAGAGTAAACTGTATACTATGCGATAACCATACCTTAGCTCAAATACAAAACGAGATAATAAGAGTATTCCCGGCAGTGAAGTTTGTGCACTTGAGGAAATTGGTAATTGCTCTTCCGAATGTAGATGAAATAATGACAGCGGAACATAATAGAGCACACAGAAATGCACAAGAAAATTATAACCAAATCTTGGAACATTAATTTTGTCCGGGATTAAAGCGCAGGCTGAAAGATGTAACGAAAACTATAAATTTTTATGGAGTCAAAATACTGCTGGAAACCAAGAAAAAGTGAGATCTATCGTACACCAATTCCTAACCGTATCAGAGAAACTCTGCTCGTCGATACCTTCTCAACCGCGCGAACTCTAACTTCATAACATGCATAGACAAATTCTGTAAATTTTCTATAGCGTTTCCCATAGAACCGCGGTCTATCGTTGACATTAAAACTTGCTTATTGTTCTTCACAAAATTTTTTCTGAAGGCTCACACTATTGTCTTCGACAACAAAAAATCTTTCAACTATCACACTATAAAAAAACCACTACTACAAAATAAGTTTGGCGTAAAGGTTTTCGAAATACTCCGGCCCATAGCTTCGGTAATGAACAAGTCGAATGATTATGTCGCTAGCTGAAATAGCACGATATACCAGGGCAACTGATGGCCAGTCGGACGTTGGGAATTGATGCAATCGCGGTTGCGAAATATAATAAAACTATCCATTCAATAACAGACCTTAAGCCTTCCAACATAAACCAGACAATACCTAATAGCTTAGAAAACCGTATTAGGCAGAAACTAACATACTCCCAGAATAAAGATCGGACTTATCACAATAGGAAAAGTCATCACAGGTTTTTCGCTTCAGGGGATACAATTTTCGTCAAAACAAATAGGAAAATAGGAAGTAAGCTAAGCAAAAGATATCAACAAAAATTATACAGAAAGATATAAGAGACTCCATATTTGCAGACGACGGCATGTTGTCCTTCGCGTGCCCGACATACTTGGCGATAGTTGCTAGAGCGAAAACCTGACACTGAAATGGAGTTGCGTCTTTTGCAGATGTCAGGGCTCAAAAGCGGTAACGTATGAGCTTGGGCTGCCTATGTGTCAGCTTGACGCTAGCTTTGACCTGATCCAAGAGCCGTACTATTCGAATGGTGGTGTTAGGAGGATTCCGGGGGATGCGCGTTTTTGCTGACGATATGGGAAAGGCCGCGATTATAGTTAGGGACAGTGACGTGCACTGTATAAGACTAGCGAATAGCCAAGTGGGGGTTAGTGTGCGTGTTAAAGGGCAGCTTGGAGAGCTTCTATTGTAGGTCTGGCATTTCGTTGGAACCTTATCTATGGTATATGGATACGGTACTACTCGCGGCGGGTAGTATTCTAATTATCTTCGGCCTAGTTGCGAATGCCTCCTCTCGTATGTGGTTCAGTAATATTTCCACGCTTGAGTCTGGACATCCGAACTTATATAAGGAGGAGTGCTGAGTGAATGGCTGCTCTCCAAGGATTTGAGCGTTTTGAATGAGAGAGTGAGCTATACACCGTCGATGTTCCACGCGACGGCTGCGAATGGGGCAGCAATGACTGTTTTAGACTTTAGGTGGAGAATTTGCGACGATTAAGGCTATGATCGCTTGACTACAAAGAAATAGAGAGACTGTGTTATACAATGGCGAACTCGAGATATTGATTGGGTTATCAGTACTGTGCTAGGGAAGCATTGTCATCGGTACTAATTGAGGACTTTGGGCTACTGACGGTTGACAAACCCCTGAGTTGGAGACGATGCGGCAGGCCGTTCGAAACCGTGCCAATGTTCAGCATAGATCAGAATATCTTGGCAGCTTTAAGAGTTACTAGGGCAGAATTAGGAGGACGAGTGGAGGAGATTTGTACAGGACAATAGAGCTGACCTCTGGTGTATGAAGAGTCAGGTTGACATAGAATGCCTGCATGTAGTGACTCTGTGTTGTCATCATGGAGGGACTGTACGGACGCTCTTTTGGGGGTGTTTTATCTAAGGGCGGAGTCAATCAGTTATCCTCTTCCTCCCGAGGAGATTACTGATTCTAAAAACTTGAAGAGGTCGGAAATTGATGACTGTATTTGTCGAGTGAGAAGTAGAAAGTCTTCAGGACTAGACGAGTTGACTGGAAAGATGTGTAAAAACATCTGGAAGTCCATCTGTGAATATCTAGAGCCGGTGTACGGTAGGTGCATTAGTGAGGGCTATTTCCCGAAGACATGGAGATGTGCTCGTGTTGTGGTAATTTTTAAGCCGCCTAATAAATTGAGGATTAATTCGCGATCTTATCGGGGCATCAGTCTCTTGCTAGTACTGGAAAGAATCATGGTGTACAAACTTAAGGAATGCTACAGCGAGGGCACTTCATGTTATCAGTTTGGTTTTCGGGAAGGCAAATATGTTGAAGACGCTTGGATGTATGTTAAGAGTTTTGTCGAACAATCATCCTCGAAGTATGTGCTTGGCCTTTTCGTTGATTTCAAGAATGCCTCCGCTTATCCTTCGTGGAGAAATGTCTTACGAAGGTTATCGGAGATTGGCTGTCGTGAGATAAGCATCTGTCGTTGTTTTTTGAGGATAGAAAAGCGTGTGTTTTTTTATCCTCTGAAATGGTTTGGATGGAGGTTGTTTGGGAATGCCCGCTGATGTCCATCTGTTGTCCATTTATTTGGAACCTAATGATAGATACTCTGTTAAGGCAGCTGAAATTTAAACTGTGTGTGTATGCAAATGACTGGCTCATTCTGATCGAAGTCCAGTCTTGTGCTGAGCTGGAGAGAAAGGGTGTTTAAGCCACTCGTATCGCTTGTGAGTAGGGTGCATATGTTTGTGTTGATGTCGCAGTGGACATTGATTTTGCTCAAGGGCACATTATTCACTCATTAGAATTGGTGAAGACAGAATTCGCTATGTGGATCGGGTCAGGTACCTCGGAATAGTTATGGGAGAGCATATGAGCTTTCACGTTCATCTTACTCATATTAGGCATAAGCTGACGGCTATTGCTGGAAAGGTTAGACGCATATTGAGAAGTATCGTTAGGGCATTCCGTCCGTATCTTATATAATGGGCTGGCTCTACATTGCTTGTACAGAGTATTACGCATCTGTATGGTATATGACGGTTATGTCTGTTGTTGGATAGCGCAAGATTCTCACGTGTAAGAAAATTGTACTCTTAACATGTGTTTCGGTGTTTCGATCAATTTCTACCGATATACTAACTATATGCCCGAAATATGATAACGTTAGGGTTTTAAATAGTATGGGTGTGGAATATCAGGTATTGTTGGACGTTCGTACTTATGTTAGGTTTGGGTGCTTTTGTTCTGGAGGTATTCAGGCGTAGAAAGACAACAGTGTTAGCGGAGTTTGAACTCGATCCGCCATCTTAGCGGTCTCCTGTTCAGCCTTTTTAGTTCAGTTGGCGGTGGTGAGCGGATAGTTGGTGTTTGCTGCTTGCTGTTTGCGGATTTGAGATCATAGCTGTCGACCATGGCGTAGTGTTGTATAGTGGTCTATCCTCGCCTGGTTGTGGTTTTGTTATTGTGTATTGTGTTCGCACGATGTCACTCTGAGTTCTCCCGTGAAGGTGGCTCCGTTTATTGTTGTGTTGTTGAGTGTTTTTGTTTGCTGTTTTTCATAATGGCCATCAGTCCGGAGTCGTTTGGAACTTACACTGGTAGTAGCATGTATGCTACGAAATCTGACCGCGGGCTTAATTCTGGTACCACGGGTGTCAGGATCCCCAGGGATTAGATCCCTGCCTGACTACGATGATGGCCCCTTGTGGGAGCAACGTAGTGGTTGTGGTTTAGACCTAAATCACGGGGAGAGCTATGCTGACACGGTGTGGAGTCACATTCTTAACCGGCTGCCGTGACCCATAGATCGGTAGGAGTTTAGATAGTCTCCGACACCTGGCTAAGGTGAAGTTCTAGGGCAGGTACTCACGTAAAACAACTGATTTTATCGCGAACTACGAAGACATTGTGGCTGAAGACAATTAAAGCCTCAAACACACTTTCGGACGAGCAGATGCGACGGATGTTGACGGATGACCTTAACATAATAACAAAACAAATAGACGACATTTTCACACTATAGGCAGACGGGTAGCATAAATATGCTGGGTACGGCATTGAAAATAATAACTGGGACTCCGGACTTCGATGACTTTGAGAAACTTAAGTTTGGGGAACATTACAAATTAACAATGACAGACAAGTAGTAACAAATCGATAGGTAGAGAAGATAAATGTGGTATGTTCACAAGAGAAATTAACAATATACAAGATAGTATTAGACAATCCGGGGAAAACACTGCTTACCGTTTTAACTTGCTTAATAGTAGAATAAGTTTATAATTGCCGAACTTCATAATTTATCTATGCCTATGATACTGGGGAAACTCAGTCTTATAAACCCAATAATACTTAATTCACAGGAAACAGGATCAAAACTTAGAACAGAAAAATTGGACGATTTAAGTATAAACCAAATAATAACCAGTTCAAAGTTCCAAATCAGACAAAGTAACAATCTCATAGAAATACTAATAAAATACCCAATGATTTCCAAAATTTGTAGCAAGATCCGAATATTGGTCGTAGTTAATAATAGCAAATATTAACACTAGGAAGTAATCTAACCGCTAAATGTAACGACAAATATAAAAATGTTGAATGCAACTCGGATTTGGATCCTGCTTTTTGTTGGGAAAGTATAAGTTTCTGTTATACAAGATGTGTATTCGGCCTATTATGACATATGCGTGACAGGTATGGTACTTCAAAGCTTCTGAAACATGTAGAAAGAAACTTGAAGTAATTCTGAATAATAATTCGAAAATAATACATGGCCTCTATGATTTGCTGCACAGTAACTTTGGCCACGTAATTCTTGAATCATTCACAAGGGATTTGACTCTGTCATTTAATGAAAAGTGCTGAAGGTCTACATATGATATGATATAGGAATTGGCTAAATGGTCACTAAGTCTCTTTTTTTTCTAAAATAGTCAATTTAGTGGGTATTTTGAAAATTTCTTATAATATTTAAAGTCTGTGCAAGGTTTTCTAGACAATTTTTCCTTATATCTCTGATTTTAGTAGTTTTATTTATTTAACTACAATTTTGGTTGTTGTAATACTTTTAGTAAAATCCCATGACAATGTAATATATTATTTTAGAAAAGAGATTTCAATAAAGATTATAATAATAACAAAAAAAATGTTCCTTAAATTTAAATTTTTCTTTTTCTTCCCAAAATTTTTTAGAGACAACTTTATTGTTTGAAAATGGTCTTAAGACTAAAGCGAATTCTTTCTCACAAAAATTGTCTCACTTCGATTGTTCTTTGCCATTAAACGTCCTCAAAAATTAAGAAAAATTAAACATTTTTAAAGGCAGCATATGGAGTTTAGACATAAACATGGCGCCATTTCTTTGTATTAAATTTTATAAAAAAGAAATAAAAAACAGAAAGAGCAATGAAGTTCAAAATTCTTTTTCAAAAAATAAATCGCCATAAATTTACAAGATTTTATTTTTAGTTGTTTAGTGCACCAAACTTCGGAATTCAAAATATAATCAAACAAACTGAATACTTAAAATTATTGAGCAATCATTAAGCCAATGGCATCGATTATGCTTGGTCAGATTGATACTATTGTCATTATTGCTATATAAAAAATTGTTAAAGAATTCATTCTGTTAATTGTTTCAAATATTAATAACTTAAGTTTAAATGAAAATGCTTATATAGCAAAATGAAGTTTAGTGTTACAATAAAATCATAATTTTTTATGACTTGAAACAATTAATGAAAGTGATGCTACATATGTAGGCGATATAAATAAACGCATTTTTTTGTAGTTATTTTTATGTGGTGTTTTTTAAAAAAATAGAAAGCCAGTCTTATAATGGGTCCGCCATCTAACTTTTTTTTCATCTAGTGCTTATTTCGTGAATGGTAACACTTAGCTCATGTCTGATTTGATAGATAATTAGTTTTATCCTTCCGCTGAACGAATATGGTTGTGTATACGCTTGAACAATGCTAGGAAATATTGCGACATTACTTTGAAAATCATGGTAATGTTGCAGAATGAAAAAGCGAAAGAAATCATCTTTTCAGATGAAGCTCATTTTGATCTTGGCGGGTATGTAAACAAGCAAAATTGTCGCATTTTGGGCACAGAAAACCCGCACGCATACATTGAAAAGGCGATACACCCAAGACGAGTCACTGTTTGATGCGGATTTTGGTCCAGAGGCATAATTGGGCCATTTTCCTTTGAAAATGAGCAAGGAGTGACCGTTACAGTCAATGGCGATCATTATCGGGCCATGTTGAACGAATTTTTGTTCACTAAAATTGAAGAGGAGAATATTAACAACATTTAGTTTCAACAGGACGGCGCTACGTGCCACACAGCCGAAATAACACTCGATGTTTTACGCCCTGTTTTTGAAGATCGCATTATCAGCCGCAGAGCTGATGTCGTTTGGCCACCTCGGAGCTGCGATTTAACACCGTTGGACTATTATTTGTGTGGTGCCGTCAAAGATAAGTGTTACGCCAACAAGCCAGAGACAATTGACGCTTTAAAGGACAATATTCGTGAAGCCATTGGTGAACTACAGCTGCACACAATCGATAATGTGCTTAAAAATTGGACCGATCGTGTGCTACTGCATGGCCAGCCGAGGCAGCCATTTGAATGAAATTATTTTCCATTATTAACCGGAAGGATTGTACTTTCAAATAAAAAAAGAAATTGGAGAAAATATTCATTAATTTTTTTTTATAGCATTTAAAAAAAATTATTCGGCGGACCCTTTACAATTTACGTAATTAAAAGTTTGTGTATTATTTATAACGGGTTGAACCGTTTAACTTATATCATTCGTATGGTATACAAACGCAAATCAGATATGCTCTATACATACATAGGTATACTATTCCTTTAAAAACTACAGTTTGAAAGTAATCGCCAAGAAAAATTTGTAAAAATATGGAAATTGCATGTGTCATTTAAATTTTTTCGATTTTTGTGAATAAAACTAACTTTAACCATCCGGCTTTGCCCGGAAATCTATGTATGAACAGACAGCTATTTAGGAACAATAATTGTTTGCATTCTTTCTCAGAGTGATTATATATTGATTCAAAGCCTCGGAAAAAAACAACAACTTATTATTATGTATGAAAGATGCCACGCGCACTTATCCAATTCCTCTCACTTTTAAATTGATGATTCGTATCCACTGCCAGTCATTTAGACGAAATTATAAAATAAAAAATTCAATATATAAGGTACGTATAATGCCTACATATCCGATTACTATACGACCACTTGTTAAACAGATGATTTGTATTAATTAGGAAGTCATTTTTAACAAATTTAGAAACTTCTACTTTTACAGTCAAGACATACAAAAATTAATATTTATTTTTTATTAGAGCCACCAAGCTCACCTATCCAACCTCGTTTATATTTGCTGCACAACTTAGAATATGTGTCCTGAATCGACGTACCAAATCTTATTCAAAAAGCTTTAACAGGAGCAGTGATAAAGGAATGACCACCTACAGCGCCATTTGTTGAAAGTTTTCGACAATTCTTTTTTCATAAACCTTCGCGTTGCAATTACGAACAAAATTGCAGAAGGAATTATCCAATTTAGTGCAGGCGTTTTCAAGTTTTAAGCGTCCGAACAAACAACAACCCATTTTTACATATATAGATATTTATTATGCCGGAACTTTGTTAATTTAGATCAGATCAATAGGGTATAATATTACATATCAGAAATTGTATGTTATTCCCGAAAGAACTACAGTTTAGAAAATATAGGTTAGAAACTTTTGAAAATAGAAAAATTAAAATATTGCAACAGTTTTTTGGTACTTCTTGTATGAAATATGTGTTGTGCAATAACTTTTGTAACATATATCAAAGGGTTATAAAAATAAAAATTAGAAATGGTACAAACTATTCCTAAAAAAAACTACAGTTTAGAAGATATAGTACAACAAATTTTTCAAAAATATCATAATTTTATGTGTCGTAGTCTTTTGGCACTTTTATGGATGCAATTTTTGTTGCGCTGGATCATTGTTAATATGGATAAATGAGATATAAAAATACGAATCAGAAATGGTTTAAACCATTCCTGAAAAATAATAAAAGAAGGATTCTAGAAAACAAATGATCGACAGGATATCGAAGCTTCCGTTGAGAATTTGACGAAAGCTTTCGATAAGGCGGCGGGGGAGGTATACATACCAAGAGTCTGTAGGAATAGGAAGCAACCACCATGGTGAGATTCCGATCAGGACAACATCCGTAAGGAGTGTCGTCGGCTATGCACATTTAGGCTATAAGAGGAGGCGACTGGTCCGCTTACAGATCGTCATGGAAAAGATTTAAAAACCAAATAAAAACGCAACGCGAGTCATGGAGATTATTCTGCATGAAGTGAAAGGATACTCTGAGACGAGACGGCTGCGAAAAATCTGGCATATTCACCGGCGGTCCTTGACTCTATTCAGAAGGCATGTGGAAGCTTGAGTCTTCCAATGGGGAAGTGATCTGCGGGCGGGTAACTCATGCGTTCGTACTGAATCCCGCGTTCCCATCACGAAAAGGAAGCTAAGATGTTTAGATTTGCTCCATACAAACCTACGAGTTCTGATGGCATTATTCCTGCTAATATTCAGAATAATGCTGACATAGTAATTCCTTGGCTGATGGCTATTTATAAGGTATGTTTAACGTGGTCTTATATACCTGAGCCTTGGATCTGGTATATGGGTAGTAAAACCTCCCACACTGATCCATAGGACTTCAAACACTTCAGCCTGCCTTCTTTTATCTTGAAGACTTTAGAAAGGTAGATGGACTTAAATCTTCGCAACCAGATAGGACCTGACCTATTATCTGATTTCCAACATACCTACACGAGGGTCAAATTTGTTTAGACTCTCTTGTCGGCTCTGATGGGGCTGAATGTTCATTGGTCGGTGATTAGATTCATAGGTAGACTCTTGACCTACAGGATCATTGTCTTCACTATTGGGTCTGCCACCGTCTGCAGGGTGGTCGAAAGGGTCGCGTCACAGGGGAGTTTTAATCCTCGCTACTGTAGAATTTACGACAACACTTTGCTCGTGAAGCTTTATTCTATGAGATTCAAGACTGTGACATATGCGGGTGATGTTGCTGTGGCTGTGTCGGGTAAATTTCTCGACACAATGTCGCAGCACCTTCACACATCTCTGGGCCTTCTTAGTCCGTAGAGCAATGACCGTGGGATGAGGTTCAACCCAGGGAAGAATGAACTGGTGCTTTTTCTCTACCACGCCTGCAATAGGTGGATCTGGGGTAATTCAGGATTCCAAGCAGTCCTGGCTGCAGAAAAAATGTCGAGGGCCTGCGTTGTGGTTAAGACGTGTCGTAGGGCTATTGGAAAGACCTGAGGTCTTAATCTTAGGAAATCCGAGAAGATTTTTAACACGATAAATAAAGCCCATACTTATATATGGTGCAGTTGTGAGGTGTAAATCTCTACAGAAATCCACATATAGTGGAATCTTTGACAGTGTTCTGCAAAGTGCGTCACTGTTGATTACAGATGCGATCAGATCCACTCCTTCGAAAGCCTTGTTTGTATTATTGAGCTGGCTTCCGGTGTACCTGATGTAATGAAGATGGCGATTATGTTTGCGAGAAGATTGAAGATGGCGAGGACATGATCTGACAAGAGACATGCACAAAGTGCCATCTTGTGGTACTTGTGTAAATTAATTATAGTTTTTAATTTAGTTTTATTTTAATTTATATGATATTTTTTATTTAAATGTATTAAAATCCTTAAATGTATTTGTATTTTATAATAAAAGTATTTTCTATTCAAATCACTATTTTACAATGAAAAATTTCTATCACATATGTACATTGACAAAATTTTCTACATACAAACATTTTTCATATATAAAATATTTTGTTTTTGTTTTATAAAGTAAATTACAGTCTATCCTAAAGCTCTATGAGCTCTTTATAATTTACCTATTATATAGGCTTTAATTAATTGATCTATGATCATTTAAGAGAATAATAATTAAAATTAAAGAAGTGAAGAACTTCATCATTAACTTGTACAATCCCTAGTTGGTTGGTACACCCAGACCCTTCATGGATAGAATGTTCTCTGCGTGCATCTCAGCTCTGTTGAAATAAACATGGACGAGTAGATATCCTCGGAAGGGGTCGGTGTCGGTGTCTTTATTCGTGCATACAGGAAGAGAGTATCCTTTAAACTTCCGGAGCACTGTAATGTCTTACAGGCAGAGGTCGCGGTGATAAAGAGGCCACCGAACTGCAGGATATTCTGTTTTACGGAGACAAACGGAAAACCTAAGCACTATTCCAGTTCAAAATTTATGCCAATCTGTCAGCAACAATATTTCCGACGATATTCCTGCGTTCTAGAAACCATATAAGAGTTACTTTCGAATGAACAGAAACTTCCGTGAGGAACCTATGACAATCATGAACTAGGTCTGTTAGATGACTAAACAGTTTTTAGAATAGCCATAATCTCCGCCTGAAACACACTGCAGGGGTCAAGCAATCTATATTAGTGTACACAATATATTCGTCCAGCATTCTGTAGCAGTAGGAATATACCTCAAGAACATTGCCAGGAACCTCTATTCTGTTAGCTGTATCCTACCATAGAACTTGAAACCACAGTGTTGCAACTCTTCCAACAATCCCTTCACAACGATGTTCCACAGGCATGTATCGTATATTTACAAAGATGCTGAAAATTTACACATTTTGTTGTTATATAGAAAAATATGCTACACCAATTTGTAAATGCTACTATGCAAGGCCGATGGTCCTAAATTGGACTATAATTATTATGATTATAATTTTACTTATATAACCTAATTTTGTTAATTTTTACCAATTTTTTAAATTAAGAAAAATTGTCTTTCCAAAAAACCTTTTGGAAATGTCATTACGGGCTAATGAGCATTACGCCAAGATTTTTATGAGATTATTATCAAATTTTTCAAACTACATACCTGGTCATGTTGTTCTAAAGTATCTTCATCACTAGAGCTAAGTTTTGCTCTAAGAAGTTCATTTTGTTCTTTTTCTTGTGTTAAATTCAATATTTTAATTTTATTATAGTTGAGAATGTTGAACTTTTTTCGCGTTTGGATATCCGTAGATAAGAAATTGTAAGAATGTTTGGGTGAATTCATACTGTTCGCTAGACTGATACTTGTAGTAATGGTTTTACTATATATAGCCGTTTGTTAAAATGTTTAAATATATTAGGGTGGTATACGTACCAAAAGTTATATTTGTCTTATACCGTTCGGACAAATATTATAATTGAGTCAACTAATTTTTAAATCGAGTTATCGAATTTGGTGTTTACACCAGGCGCAATTAATTTCATTCAATTAGTAAGGGGTATCCAAAATTAAGGTCTCGTTTGTATTTTAATAAAGAAAATACTTTTTTTTCCAGATATTAAATATATTTGTATTTCAGTTTATTACAAATAGATTCCGGTTAAAAATGAAAAATTATGTCGGTCAAGTGAGCGTCAATACTGGCTCGGCAGCTCCCAAAGATCAGGAAAAAATCCACTGTTTCTTAGGCTGTGTGACAAGTAGCAGCATTATATTGAAACCATACATTCTATACCATAAATCATCAATTTTCCACCACAAAAAGGTTCTGATCATGTCCCTGTAGCGAATTCTTTTGACCGTAATCGCATTTCTATTTTCGTTTTCAAAAAACATGGTCCAATGATTCTTTCCGTCCACAAACCACACCAATTTCCTAATTACATATTGAAAACTGTTGCCATTTTCAAAATATGTTTTAATAATAAAAACACGTTGTTCCTTAGTGTAACGTTCCCTATTAACTACCCGGAATGTATTTAGAATCTGAAAACAAAAATTTAGAATAAAAATTACAAGTAGAAAAAAATGGCAGCAAAATTAAAATGATACCTCAAATTCGAACACCATATACTTGACAGGTTAACATGCTAATATCATGTTCACACATATGCTTTAATTGTCAATTAAGGGATTTTGCGCAATTAAGGCCTTAATTAAGCTTAACTTAAACAATAGTACAATTATTAAATCATTAATTTTCAACAAAATAATAATTAAAAAATAGTATTTTTCATACGATTTTAAACAATGGGGTTTTATTACTTAAAGCAAATAAAAATTTCACTTGAATTATATACATATATCTTAAAAAAATAAAAAATTATGAAATTTAAATTTTTGCGGTTGTATGATTGCGCATTTCGTACACTGTATAATGTCATACGAAATATACATATGTATATGTAAACAAAAATTTTGTGTATTGAATTCGAGTTTTTATCTTTAAATTGTACACTCTTTTTACAATTAATATTTTACTAATTTCATTTTTGACAAGCAAAATCTGTCTTAACATTTTCTGCTATCAAATGCTAATTGAACAAACTTAATTGTGAACACCAAATTCGAAAGATTAATTTAGAAATTAATTGACTCAATTAAAATCTATGTCTGAACATTGTATAAGGAAGATTTTGTTCGAGAAAACTTAAATTTGTGATTTTAATATACAAATTATTTTTTTACCTTAATGAACATACATCACACAAAGCTGTCACTCCTCGCTTTACAAACTTCTGACAGGAATCAATTAGTCTCAATTATAAAATTAAGTACAAATAAAATTCAAGGTTATAAATACCAATCGCACAATTTATTAATAGTGATCTTGTATAGCAAATCGCGCTCAATAAGGTGTGAACATTATATGAAATATTTCTCTTCATCAGGAGCCAATTCTAATTTAAAATTCAGTTTAATTCATTAAAAAAAGATTAATAAAAAACTCTATTCATTTACGCTAATTTGAACTGTTTTTAACCCTAGAACCGTAACCTTTTTTTATACCATTAGCCAAAACGACTAACATACATTTATAATCGATTTTTACCGTGCCTATGTACAAATTGTCAATTGTATTGTTAAAAGTAGCTTTTTTACTTTGTTTTAAATAGAAATTAAACTTTCTTTTTTATTGAAGAATAAATAATTTAAATGCTTATTAGTAACATGTTGTAGAAGACATTATTGAGATTAACTATTTTAATTAACAAAAGAATAACAATAAATTAATTTTGAAATCCACAAATTCAGTTCACATTAAAGAAAATAAATTAAGTTATAAGTAAATAATACAGGGTGGCTAATCAACATCACCATTCCTTGAAATAATTTGTTGTGGAAAGAGGTCTCGGAGTAATTCCATTGTGATCCTGGCTGTATGCTATATGACACCGTCTTGTTGAAACCAAATGTTAGTCAAGCCCAAAGCATGCATTTGTGGCGTAAAAAAGTTTTCAATCATAATAAGATTAAAACACGTTGGTTTACTGAATATTTTTCCATAATAAATTTGCCACGTCTGTACTTCACAATTGCCAAATATGAACTGTCAAGACTAATGTTTACCAAAATGGCGGCAAAAGAAAGTAGTATACCTTCCCGGCGGACAACCTGTATAAAAATATATATATTAATTTTTTATTAGCATTTGTTGCACTCTTTATCTGTGTGTTCTGCTTACGCTCTTAACACATTTGGTGGATATTGAGTTTGTCATTATATGCTTTTAATAGGGACAAAAACCGCAAATCTTACTTTTATTTGCTTAAAATCATCAATTATCTCTTTTTTAAAACTCATTTTAGTTCTCAAAAAAAAAGAAAAAAAAAACTCATATTAATTCAAAATATAACAAAATATAAGATTGAAAGTTACACAAACATTAACCATTAGTCGAATCGACTAACACGAACTTTATAACTAAAAAAACACAGTACTTACTGAAGAAATGTGAATGCTCACTAGAAGAGAGCACTGGCGAGAGAGAATACAGAAGAGATCAAGTTAATTGCGCAATCAAATAAAAAGCTGCATATGAAAATAAAGGCAAGGTTAGTCGAATCGACTAAGGTTACGGTTCTATGGTTAATCTTATTCAAAAATGGTTGTATGTTTGTTTGAAGTCTATTGAAAGCTAAACGGCTGAAGCTTTTTTTAAATTTTACAGTATCTCTCTGTAAGTTTGGAAGGAACAGGTTATATAAATTTTAATAATTTCAACCGGGTGGTGCCACGCCATACGAAGTAAATTTTTATTTGTCTCTATCTTCAAAAGTAAGAGTCTATAAATTTGGTCCAAATAGCAGTTTGTTAGTAAAAAAATGGACGGATTTGGACAAGTGGTGATGGTACCCCCATAAAAGCTAAATATTGGTTTTTGTATATTCAAGGTAAAGAACAGTTATAGTGAAAATTTCTGAATTCGGTCTAAATGACTTCTTAGTCAATAGAAATCATCAGCCAAAAAATGTGTATAATTAGATAAGTGGATCACCCATGCACAATAAATATTAATTTGTGTATATCTTAAGAACGCATACACGCTAATGGTAGAAGGTTTGAAATTTGATGCATATGACTTGCTAAAAAATATGCATCATCAGTCAAAAACTGGGCTAGATTGGACGTCAATCTCCCATTTATAATAAATAATTAACTTTTGTTATGTGAAGAACAGCAACTAAAGCTTCGTTATGTTTCCACATCCATTAAAAAGATAGAAAGTTTGGATAAGTTGGTGTTGCCCAAAGCACACTGGGTAAAAGATATTTATATAGTATTCATTTCATTCATGAATGTGTGTTTGTGTTTGAAAACTGCATACAGCTAAAGGCAGATTCTACAGTATATTTCTTTGGATTTAAACCGGAAGGGTTCAAAAAAGGTAAATTAAGATAATTTTAAATAATGTAATAAAGATATTAATTAATTAATGAGCTTAACTTTGAATTTTGAAAAACATTACTTTTTATACTACTCACAAAGAAATATTTTGTTTTATCAATATTTATTAGCACTCCTAATACTCATGGTTTCTTCTTCTTAAATAAATATACAGTGTTTCCTTTATTTACGCTGGCATTCATCCTTAAATATACTGTTTCACATATTGTTTCATATTTCAAATAAAAGTTTTCCTGATGAAAAAAATGTTCCTTTTTTTATAAAGTGACTAATTATTTTGTCAAAGAATTCGTATTTATTTAAGGCAGTATCCAATTGAGTCGTACGATATGTCAAAAAATCGTGTGTGTTATAAAAATACATTTGTGTGGCAAATTTTTTGGCAAGCCTGTCCGACTTCATAATCTTTTGACAAAATGCATAAAAATTATTTTCTTCATGCGATCAGGGTTGAATTTAATAAGATGTTAACCAAAAGAACAGAAAAGATTAAAAAATTGCTGTTGCCCGAAAAAAATTAATGAAAAATGAATTTATCACAAGTTATTAGGGTAAATAAATTTTAATTTCGATTTAAATTGCAATCATACCATATTGTTATATGTTTTCGTTTAATGTATATTCAGGTTGAAATGCCTGCGAGTACAGTTGTAGCACTAATTGAACTGTATGAGCAAAATGAATGCCTTTATAAGCCGAAAAATGAGCTTTATCACAATAAACATGCAAGGAATAGTTCTTTGGCAAAGAAGTTGGAAAACCACATTCCAAATATAACACCAAGCTATATAATGGTGAGTTTGTACTGTACTTATACTTGCGTACAATTATTTTGTACATTTTCTCGCAGAATAGAATAAAGTATTTGTGGACGCAATATTGCCGTGAGTTAAGAAAAATTAAGGATAATAACAAAAGTGGTTGTGAATTTGATCATATACTTATGTATGTTTATAAAAACAGTTTATGTTTTTATGTAAATTTTAAAATAAAGCCGGTTGTATACATTGATGCATTAAGTAATAAAGAGTAAGTCTCCTCTCATAAAAAGTCTTGCATTCAATCTACCATCATGTATTTTGTGGAAAGTACCATATTTATCGCTTTCAAAGAAACAACTGAAGAAATAGCTTGTCGCGAAACTCTGAAGCCATAGGACAAGTCCTTAAATGAGTTTCCAGGTATCGTAATACTAGTAAAAATCTATAAAAATGAATTTGCTTACATAAGTAGTAAAATATCTACCGCGTAGTCGCGAAATGTCCTCTCCCGAAATTGTGTCCTTTTTTATTCGTGGTTTCACAACGACCAACAGTTTGTCAAAACTCCTCCTGGACAGTCCACTAAAATTTCTGAAACACTCCGGATCTTCCAAACGAAGCTTTTTATCAACGAAATTAGTGAAATATTTCTCGCTGTATCGTCGAAGAAACCTATCCCGGCTCCAATTTGTAAACATTAGTGCTTTCACTTCTAGTTTTTAACAACAAAAAGTGGTATTTTTCCGAAAATTATATTTTTATAAATTTGAAAAATGTTGCCACAACAAAACGTAGTTAAATATCATGCATATGTACATACATATGATCTTTTGTATGATAGTGTGACACCAATGTCGTCATTTTGATGTGATTTGTAAAAGTGGGAAAGAAATCGATCAGATTTGCTTGTGAATGAATCGTACGACTGTGTATTACGGCCTTTTATATTTGTTTTGTTATTTTTAAGTAACAACTTCATACATTCATTCTATAGTTGCTTAACAATGCTCTACGACTCAAATTTCAAAATGAAAAAAATTATCTATGCTTGCACCTATAAATCCAAAAAAAATTACGCAATCTAATCGACGAGATGATTTCCTTAACAACTTTAATAATTATTAAAGGGTAGTTTTTACAATAATACCTTACGTACGTAAAATCAAAGACAAAAAAATTAAAATTCTATCCATATTTTAAGACTGAGTGTAAAAATCTTACGACAGATTTTTTGCAGTTACACGATATGTAAAAAATCAAATCAAAGTAAAATGAAAGCGACAAGCAACAAAATTTGATTATTTCTTTATATTATTTGTTTACATAAAAATACATCCCTGATCTAATAAAGTGAGGTGGTTTTTAAAAAGTTGCAATGCCGTACGTTCTATTACATATTGAGTTTACACGATACTCTCCACTCTCTTCTACACAAAAATTGGTCATGTCGTATAACTTATATCACCGTCTAAACCCCCCTTAAACAGCAGCCTACGTTTCAAGTAGTTTCGTGCACTATGACTTTTACACAAAATTTTGTAGAAATCTTTTTATACTTGTAAAGGTATAATTTACCTAACGTAAATGTATAAGCCGTAAATGTAGTTATGTCAGCTGATCGCATTTGTTATATGAAAATCTATGAAAATGCTTACTTGACCGTAATGTAATGTAACTGTAGCGTCCCAATCTGCTGAAAACAGAATTTGACGGCAACGTTACGTGACATTTGTCAAGCAGTGATGGCTTATTTGTATGTTAAATTATATGGAGGAATTTTTACCCTTTTTTTGGCACTTTTTGCACACAATTAAAAGGGCAATTTAAAACAATTGAACAAATAATTTATAATAATTTGAACAGATTTAAAATATATTTCAGAAAATGTGAATCTGATTTTAAAGAATATACTACTTTTTAATACAAAATAGCTTCTTACGTATATTATAATGTGGAAAAGGAATAAACTAAATAATTAGCTTTAGTAAACATTCTTAGGTGACAAGCAAACATTTTCACGCTAATGATAGATAAGCAATTATGTACGTATGTAATTCTTAGTTAATTCACTTAGTTTCAACATTTAACTGAGTAGTATCTTGAAATTTTGATGAACAAAAAATGCAAGATGTCAGGTAAAAGATTTTTCCAATGACTTTAATTTGGTGTGTAAAAATTTTGGTAACATTGGTCTATCGTGAACCAGGGAGAAAGAAAACTTTTGTATGTTGATTTTTTATGAAATAGAATTTATTTGATAAATAACTTCATACTCCATATGAGCTTTTTTTTTGGCAATGATGTGGTATATAATTTGTTGTATTTTATATTTGTAAATATGTACATACATAATTATATTATTTTTATATACTTAGATAAAAAATACTATTTAAAACTATCACTGTGATTTAAACAGCGATTTCCTTTTCATTTTTAATAATTTATAAACACACTTTGACAAAAACACATGACGCGTTCTTAAGTGTTCTATAAGTGGCAAAACGTTTACATTTGCGATACATTTACGGCTAATGAGACTTTAATACTTTGTATGCCTGTAGCAAACAAAAAATAAAAACGTACGTATATACCGGTTAGTTGTGTCTAAGAAAAAACAATTATAAATATTACAAAATGTCGTCATACAAAAAAGAAAAATTGGTTCATTTTAAACGTTGTCTACATTCTGTTCATCCGCTGTAATAGATAAGACACTCAATCAAGTAAGAGATCCTGGGTTCAATATCAGACCAAAGCACCTGAAAACATTCAATATCAACATCACCTCACAATATTAGGTATGGTGAATGGTTTTGAGAATTACGTCATGAAAAATTTCTTTAGCTAACATATTTGCATTTCCGCTGGAAATTTTGTGTATGTACGTTCAAAATGTCAAAATCATTCTTAAAACATTTTACTACTGCAATAAATACTTTTTCAATACTTTGTGCTATTCGAGACTTTACTGTGTTTCATTTTTAATATACATACATACATATGTACATTAAAATAAATTCTGTTCATACAAAACGTACTGTAGCTTCGTCCTTGAACAAGAATACATCCCACTTGAGCTTTTAAAGCACACCTACAACTTTTTCTTTGAAATTTAAATATAAAAATCGTCAATATATTAGTACAAAATACATAAATAGTCTATATATAAAAGTGTATGACAATGTAAATATTAAATTATATAAAATCAAGTTTTTTTATAAGAAATACTATAGCTCTATTTTCAGTCTTCGGTAAATAGTCTGGCATTGTGGCATTTGCAAAAGGGTTAGATATTTATTTACTAGGGAGATTGAACGGTTATTATTCGACCAGTTTTAACCGATTTTTTTGGTTTTGCCGAATACGGTTTTTTAAAATGTCGATTTTTCGAATACCGAATAAACCGCTAATTTTAACACGAATAACCGGTTAATTTAAATATGTATAATTTTCACATGTTTTTATATTTTTTATTGCAAATATGCTCTACGTTTAAGTATTTTTTTTTTAAATTTAATATATAACATACTATTTTTATACTGTATGCGACAACCTTGAATATCGCACAAATAACGTACAAACCAAGGTAGTTAAAAAAAGATATGCACACTTATGCAACAATAACTTTTTCTCATTTTCTGTAAATAACTATTTATTTTTTATATATGAAGAATAATGATCAACTAGACTTATTATAAGACACCTACCAACGCCGGCTCCAAACGGCAGGTGTTATAGTAAGTAAAGTTTTTCAAGCGTAAATACTCATAGCCAGACGCTAGCAATGTTGTGAGGTGATACCGCTGTTAAAAATTAACAGATGGTGTGGCCTTTGATTGAACTAAGAACTTACTCGTTAATAGGCGGGTGTCTCACCTAACATATCACAGTGGCACGCACTATCAAACACGTGGTGCATGAATTTATGTTTCTACACATGTCCTCTGAAGTGTGAAAATATTTGAAAATTAATTGAGTATATTGAGTGTTCTTAAAGACGAAGCTGTAAAAGCTCTTTGACACCAGGAGTTATTAACCACCTTAAATATGTTTATGAGATTGACGTTATTGTGCAGCAAGGAAAAGTTGATTCTATTTCAAGCTGTCCCTAAGCGCTGGCGAGTAGAACTCTTACAAAAAATACGCTGTAAAAAATGAATCACTGGATGAAATATTAGGACGTTGCGGTGGCCGTTAAGGCCATAAAAAAGCCGAACATTGTTCTAGCATTCTTACTTGTTAGAAACTACAACATGGGACAAAAATGTATCAATTTTATTTGCCGGTTAACAAGTTATTTGATAAATTTATAACCGAAAACTGGTTTTTGAAAATTGCAATTTTTCGAATTATTCGGAAATCGGTTTTTGAAAACAGTCGAATAATCGATCTCCCTATTATTTATCAAATACTAACAAAATACACAAAATGCATTTGCTATATTTGGCAAATATGCCACACTTTGCCATAATTGAACAAACGAACAGCAGATATTAAAAACGTTGAAGAATAAAGTTCAAGAAATGGAATCTTACAATATATAAGAAACGAATTAAAATTGAAAAACGCAATGAATAATGAGATTGAAATAAATAAAATTATAAGTTATCTGCGAAAAGCTCTGTCACTAGAGGTAAGAAACTTTTAAATTTTCGGAAAAAAACTTTTAAAAGGAGCATACCTGCAGTATGTTGTTCTATATTCTTAATTATTGAATTTTCGGCAAAAACCTTTATCATAATAACCGCAATAAAATTACATTATACATATTTATGAAAAATTGGAATTAATGAAATTTTGAAAAAATCTTTTTAAAAAATATCCGCAATAAGTTTTTTGAACTGCCTGCAGTAATATGCTATAACATCGCTAAAAAATAAACAAAAGATACAAATAATAAAACATACAACAACAAAACAAACGAGAAGAAAAGAAGACAAATTATGAACAACAATGTTTATCAGTGAACTGCTTTATAAGAACTAAAAAGAAAGAAAATAAAGAAGTATTGTTTACTCTGTCACCCAGTCAGTTTATTTGGTGTAATCTCAGCAGGTAGAGATTATTGGATATAACATCAGCGCAAAGAGTAGGGATGCCAGATGTACTCTTTTAAAGAGTACACGTACTTCTTTTTACAATATGTACTATAAAAATATGAAAGAAATCTCAAATCTTTTCTTACATGCATATTGTTACGAAAATAAAAATGCCTAAAAAGAAAATACACCTCATCAGGGACTGTATTGTAGGATTTTTGTGTATTGGTTTGTGTAAAAGTTGATAATGTGTCACCCTGTCAATGCCGTACTTGTTTTTGTATTTGATATCTTTGGGTAACACAATCTTATATGTTTAAAATTAACGAATATAAATTATAGGATATAGAGCTTTTGAAACATTTCCGGAACTTTCCAAACTGTAGGCTATTAGGTATATTAGTATGTCAAATAGTTATCGTTTTGCTGTTTAAAAGTAAAGTCGTTTTTGGGCGTAAATTATAGTGTTGTATAAATGAATCGATTTTTAAGTTTGGCTAAATTCTGATATTGCAGAAATTCAAAATATTTAAAAATTTACTCTTTTCTTAGCATTTGTACTCCTTTTTCTTTCGAATGTACTTTTTACCTCTACATAATCTGGCATCCTTTACTCACTCAGTTAGTTATAATTGAACAGTGAATGAATAAAATTGTATATTAAGTGTTTGTGTATTAAGTGGAAGTTAAATAAGTTGGACATTGTGTATAAAGTTTACTTGGAAATAAAGACTTTAAAAGAACAAATTCGCTTCATTTATTTAATTTAACACAATTGAGAATTACTCAAACGTTTTAAAAAGGTAACATTCGCTGCTATCTGCCATGATGAAAAAAAAAGCAAGTACTGAGCAAAATTATTTTGGCTGAGGTACGGGAAACTTCTAGAGTTGATAACGAAAAGCTTTTAGCCCTGGTAAAAAAAATTCTAGAGCCGAATACCAGAATTATCTGGAAAAATTTAAATTAATCTTAAGAAAACTTCTATAGAGCTACTAGAAACCTGTATAGCCGAAATACGAGAAACTTCTAGAGCTGATAACGAAAAATTTTGCTTGATAAACCTCTAATTATTATTATCATATCGACCAGGTACTATTGCAAGACTCTGAAATCCATAGGATCTATTGTGCCCCTTCCGGTCTATAGGTTGTTCAGCGCATTTGCTGCGTTCGAAATGAACGCCAGCAGATCGTGAATCATAATGGTGGGGATGACATCCAGTGAGACCATATGTCGACCTCAACATTTACATCTAAACCTATCAAGAGCTCCACATTCACACAATATGTGTTCCGCTGTTTCTGATTCCTGTGAGCATAGTCTACAAGAATCTACATCTTTGACCACTATCCCCTTCAGATGCGTTCTTAGTCTACAGTGACCCGAATAAACTCCGTCACGAGTATCAAGTCCGGCCTGTCATACTTGAGAAACTCAGAACGACGCCCAAATTACGGACTGATTGCCGACCTAGAGTGACGAAGCCCCCTTTGAGCATTCCACTATGCCAGGTATTTGGCAATTTACAAATCCTTGATTTATTAGGTTCCGGACTGATATATGTTGTCATTGAACCCTTTCTGGCCAAAGCAATCGCTATTTCATTACCATCTATTCCACAGTGTTCAGGTACCTAAAACAACTCGACCTTATTTCTAAGCGTAAGCTTTAATAACGTATCGTAGTGTAGTGTACATAACATGTGTGCAATGCACACACATATGTAAATTATTAAACATAACAATAACATATGCTGATCAATCATAATAATTGAGTGACACACATTTGAGTGTTTTATTAAATTAATTGCATTCAAGTGCAATACATTATGATTGGTCGAGTAATATGATTTTTTACTATTTTCATAGTACCAATTATTAACATAAAATAGAATAAGTTAGAAATGTTAACTTTAATTTGTAAAAATAGTATATAAAGAAAACAAATATGAAAATGAAACAGAATTGGTTTTTACAACTAAATCGGCAACACTTGCCTTGCTTTAATTCTTAGTTTTATTTCTTTTGACAGTTCCTTCAGCTCTATAAAATAAACATAGGGCTATAAGAACTAAATTGTATCAAACCTTTTACATGGCGATCCAAAACAATCCTGATATATATATAATATATTTATATAAATTAACATTTATACGGCATATATAAACATAAACAAAAAAAGATTAATAAAACAAAAGATTCACAAAATGGTAAAGAAAAAATCAACACTAAACCGGACGCATTGTCCAGAATAGAAATTAACTCAGACGTCTTAAAACAAATGATACCATCGGATGACAAAAATAAAAAGAAAATACTAATAACTAAAAGGGCAATGAAAGATAATATAAATGAGGAACATAAAAATGAAAATTATGAGCCATATAGTAATAATAAAACGTACGAAAATTAAAATAATTTAGAATCTTGCATCTCTCGGAAGTCAAGTCAACCTCAAATATGGGAATGCATATCTATAAATGACGTCAAAAATATGAAGAAATTAAAATTTTATAAAATTGAAAATATGGAAGATATCATAATTGAGAATAATATTGTGCACATGGGACGAGTTGGTAATTCACTGAAACAAGATTCGAATTTGAAGAAATAAGAAATGAAAAAAGATAAATATATGAATGAAAGAATCAGCGATAGCTCAGCGAAACTAGATTCGATTCTGTGAAAACTGATATCTAAAATCGAAAAAGAAAATATAAATGAAATAGCGCTAGCAAATGATGACAGAGTTTATGAACGAAATAATGCATAACATGTGTTCATAGCTACAGGTCAAACAAATATATTCAACCCCTTACCATCATGAAACTTTAGGATTAATTTTGCTTTTGCAATCTTCCATACATGCCGTATTGCAAGGCATGCATGGAAGATTGCCGAGCTTAAATTTTGACACTAAGTAAAAATAAAGCAAAAATATATAACTATGATCATTATGTACAAGAATCAAAAACTAGATTACAATACGCTTTGAATAGATCCAAAGAACTAATAATAAAAATGAAAGAAAACAGAAATTCAACTGAAAAATATAAAAAAATTTAATTTATATACAAGAGATCTAGTATTATTAGGAGTAGAAAATAAGAAAAGGAATCAATATCCATATAAGAGCCCATATAAAATATTAGATAAAAACGGTATAAACTCCACTATAGACTATATCGGTATAAAAAAGACGTACCATTAACCATATAAATATTTATGAAATATATCATAGTATTATATGGTGTTCAAACTATAAACACGATAGTTTGACCTTCGAAATTAAACAAGTTAAGTTTTAAATGTTTTCCCATGCAATGAATTGTTTTGAGAGCACATAACATAAACGTGTTTAATATTTGACCTCTTTCCAAAACACGTGAAAGACTGGGTACGGATATCAGTTTGAAGTATGCTCAATCGTTTTTCTGATTGAAATCTTTTACTAAACAAGCTTTTAAATAACAACACATCAAAAATTTTACAAAAATTTAAATAGTATTTTTTTTTATTTAAAAACAATTCCAGTTAGGAATACGTGATTCTAAACGAAGTCTAGGTGCAGATTGTCAGGACCGGTTATTCTTAACTGAGTGGCCAGCGCTATTACATAGTTTCACGTGGTATCTGGCCGCAGTGTGTGCTCGAGGCTACTGTTTCTTCCTATTCTATCCTATATGCATACAAACAAAATTTGAGACCAAAAAATAAAGTAATTGAGACCAAAAAATAAAAAGTGAATGTTGTGAAAAATAAATAGAAAAAGCCATACATAAGTAGTTAAGAAAAAAGAAACTTAAATTGAATTATGGTTGAAACATACCGATAATCTTAAAGTAGCCAATAGTATACACATATGAAGAAATAAAGTGCCAGCTTCTAGAATATGGATGCGATGGAAACCTCAACTTCAAAACTGCATCTTTCTCCAACGTACAACACTTCTTTAGTCTCTTTAAATCCAGTCTCTTTAAATCCACTCGTTAAAAATAGTTAAATATTGGAATAAAAAATTTTTCACAATATAAAACATCAATTTTTTTAATTTACATACATATGTATGTATATATAAATTTTCAATTATTATTTTTGAAAATGCCAATTAAAAATTAGACAAAATGTCAAAGCAAAACACGATTAATACAGTGTGAACAACTTCATTTAGTTTTTTCTTAAACGTGTGTGAACATGACATTATATGTATTGTAAAAACTATAATTAATATATATAAAAAAAAATAATATCATTAAACCATATAATATATGTTGCGATTTTTACACTTAATTATACAATTTTTCTTTCAATTTAAAAATATCATTTTTTTTCTAATAATATTTCTCCCTACTTTGGATAACATTGAATTTAATGAATATTTGCCAATATGTATATATTTTAATTTTGTCTAGCATGAGAGATATTTGTTTACGTACAGCTATTCTTATTTATCTTTGAGCAATTGTAGTTACAAAATTTATACTCAGGAAATGATATACCAGAATATTTTTGTCTCTCTTTAACTGAAGTTTTGATTGAATTTCCATTTCATTAACCTTTGGAAGTTAATTCGTACTTGGTAATCAATTTCATTATAAAATAATAAACTTTTTACTTTTCCATTCATTCTAAGAGAAAGTGCCATTGAGTAAAGATCAATATTTAAAATAATTTGATAAAGTTGATTAGATTATTAAAATGTAATTGTGCATACAAAAGGATTTAAAAAAAAACAGGTCATACTAAAATAAAATATCTTTAAAGTGTGTGAAAAGAAAAAAACGAATTAAAGGAAGAACCATCATTATAAAAATCCTTATTATAAAGGATATAACAGATTGTGTTTTAAATCACATTATATTTTAATTGAATGTATTATTAGTATGTCTTGAACCAAGGAAGCAGTATTCGTTTTTTCTACTGGAGGCCGACAATAGGGTTCAAAACGTGCACGTGTGATAGTGGCCGGGGTCCCTTATTTAAGCTATTGGTTGACTTGACACTACGAAGCAATCCGTTATTTTACCCTAAACCGTGCACTAAACCGTTATACGTAGGCTTGAAGAAAGCCACATGATTCCCTAATTTTACAAATATATTTTATCTAAAAGGCCAAAATCCACTGGACTAGTACTTAAAGATTTGATGACTTAAACTATAAAACTACCCGGATGTGACGAAAATTTTCTAAAAACCCTCATTTTTTCATAAGGCTACAAAGCCTTATATTTCATGACTCACCTAAACAAAATTAACTAACTAAGTATCTTACTCATCATTACAATTATAAAATCTAACCTAACTTAAGAATTCCCTAAAATCTCTAATTAAAATCCAAAAATGACTTAAATCTATTTAAAACTTTATATCTTAATTTAATATTTTTCTAAATTTTTCTAATACTAAAAATCTATTAAAATATTAAAACAACAAAAATTAATATTTAATACTTAATACTTATCCTAAATAAATAAACCTATTTCTGTTATTATGCTGTAATTAAAGCTATTAATTAAATTAGAATTTCTTAAATATGAATTATTAATATTATAATTAATTTATTTTAAACTTTTGAATTCCTATTTCTCTGAATATTCTGTTTTCCATTTAAAACATGAATTGTAATGAATTTACCTTATTAGTTTTAGTAATATTTTTTCTCTAGTGTAAGTTTTTTTATTAATTTATTTTACTAACTCTCTCTCATTAAAATTAAATGAAATTTAATAATCATTCCCAAAATAGCAAACCAAAATTTAAGGGGCAACAACAACAACACACATTGAGTGCTGGACCCATCATCTCAATTGCTGTGGGGTAATAAGAAAAAGAATAGATCTGCAAGTGATGATTCTCTTTTAAATTTCAATTACATTTGCTTTGATATTTATTATATTTAATGTCGGTCCGATTCCATTCTGTTCCTTTGTCCCAATTTGTTACATTCTTTCTCGCTATTATAATATAATTATGTTTAGTTTCTTTTTTCTCTTTTTTAATGAGAGATCAATCGATAGCAAGATGTTAATTTTATTCGTTATATATATTCCAATAAATTTCTTTCTATGTTTATTATTGTAAATATTATTTTGTAATTTTTTCCATTAATGGGGACGGATAACCACGACCATAATGTGCCTACATAAATAAACAGTCCGTGTATATTTAAAGGGACAGTTAGTAGATTACGGGTATTCAAACTGTCATAGGCGTTACTAATACAAATGGGTGGGAGAAGTGTACCCTACATGGAATATTATCACGCCGTGGTATTATTTATCTAAATTTCAGTGTTTTTTTAATAATTATATTTTCTTTTGTTTTATTTTTTTTTTTTTGACACTCCGATGGCATGTAGAGTGTGTTATATGCTTACGCGTCAAATCGGGTTGATAACCAACGATGCTTAGTTTAGAGCTAGCGGGCAAACATATATAGTCATGCCTCTTAACCAGCAGAATTTGAAGTAGGCTATTTAAACCTTGTGTTATATTTATTATTTAGTTAGCCGACGCATAACATATATGGTACTATGTAACATATGGCGTTTGGCATAA
>JAKWBJ010000438.1:0-32500 GCA_023159175.1 Wohlfahrtia magnifica | reverse complement strand
TAATAATAATAATAATAATAATAATAATAATAATAATAATAATAATAATAATAATAATAATAATAATAATAATAATAATAATAATAATAATAATAATAATAATAATAATAATAATAATAATAATAATAATAATAATAATAATAATAATAATAATAATAATAATAATAATAATAATAATAATAATAATAATAATAATAATAATAATAATAATAATAATAATAATAATAATAATAATAATAATAATAATAATAATAATAATAATAATAATAATAATAATAATAATAATAATAATAATAATAATAATAATAATAATAATAATAATAATAATAATAATAATAATAATAATAATAATAATAATAATAATAATAATAATAATAATAATAATAATAATAATAATAATAATAATAATAATAATAATAATAATAATAATAATAATAATAATAATAATAATAATAATAATAATAATAATAATAATAATAATAATAATAATAATAATAATAATAATAATAATAATAATAATAATAATAATAATAATAATAATAATAATAATAATAATAATAATAATAATAATAATAATAATAATAATAATAATAATAATAATAATAATAATAATAATAATAATAATAATAATAATAATAATAATAATAATAATAATAATAATAATAATAATAATAATAATAATAATAATAATAATAATAATAATAATAATAATAATAATAATAATAATAATAATAATAATAATAATAATAATAATAATAATAATAATAATAATAATAATAATAATAATAATAATAATAATAATAATAATAATAATAATAATAATAATAATAATAATAATAATAATAATAATAATAATAATAATAATAATAATAATAATAATAATAATAATAATAATAATAATAATAATAATAATAATAATAATAATAATAATAATAATAATAATAATAATAATAATAATAATAATAATAATAATAATAATAATAATAATAATAATAATAATAATAATAATAATAATAATAATAATAATAATAATAATAATAATAATAATAATAATAATAATAATAATAATAATAATAATAATAATAATAATAATAATAATAATAATAATAATAATAATAATAATAATAATAATAATAATAATAATAATAATAATAATAATAATAATAATAATAATAATAATAATAATAATAATAATAATAATAATAATAATAATAATAATAATAATAATAATAATAATAATAATAATAATAATAATAATAATAATAATAATAATAATAATAATAATAATAATAATAATAATAATAATAATAATAATAATAATAATAATAATAATAATAATAATAATAATAATAATAATAATAATAATAATAATAATAATAATAATAATAATAATAATAATAATAATAATAATAATAATAATAATAATAATAATAATAATAATAATAATAATAATAATAATAATAATAATAATAATAATAATAATAATAATAATAATAATAATAATAATAATAATAATAATAATAATAATAATAATAATAATAATAATAATAATAATAATAATAATAATAATAATAATAATAATAATAATAATAATAATAATAATAATAATAATAATAATAATAATAATAATAATAATAATAATAATAATAATAATAATAATAATAATAATAATAATAATAATAATAATAATAATAATAATAATAATAATAATAATAATAATAATAATAATAATAATAATAATAATAATAATAATAATAATAATAATAATAATAATAATAATAATAATAATAATAATAATAATAATAATAATAATAATAATAATAATAATAATAATAATAATAATAATAATAATAATAATAATAATAATAATAATAATAATAATAATAATAATAATAATAATAATAATAATAATAATAATAATAATAATAATAATAATAATAATAATAATAATAATAATAATAATAATAATAATAATAATAATAATAATAATAATAATAATAATAATAATAATAATAATAATAATAATAATAATAATAATAATAATAATAATAATAATAATAATAATAATAATAATAATAATAATAATAATAATAATAATAATAATAATAATAATAATAATAATAATAATAATAATAATAATAATAATAATAATAATAATAATAATAATAATAATAATAATAATAATAATAATAATAATAATAATAATAATAATAATAATAATAATAATAATAATAATAATAATAATAATAATAATAATAATAATAATAATAATAATAATAATAATAATAATAATAATAATAATAATAATAATAATAATAATAATAATAATAATAATAATAATAATAATAATAATAATAATAATAATAATAATAATAATAATAATAATAATAATAATAATAATAATAATAATAATAATAATAATAATAATAATAATAATAATAATAATAATAATAATAATAATAATAATAATAATAATAATAATAATAATAATAATAATAATAATAATAATAATAATAATAATAATAATAATAATAATAATAATAATAATAATAATAATAATAATAATAATAATAATAATAATAATAATAATAATAATAATAATAATAATAATAATAATAATAATAATAATAATAATAATAATAATAATAATAATAATAATAATAATAATAATAATAATAATAATAATAATAATAATAATAATAATAATAATAATAATAATAATAATAATAATAATAATAATAATAATAATAATAATAATAATAATAATAATAATAATAATAATAATAATAATAATAATAATAATAATAATAATAATAATAATAATAATAATAATAATAATAATAATAATAATAATAATAATAATAATAATAATAATAATAATAATAATAATAATAATAATAATAATAATAATAATAATAATAATAATAATAATAATAATAATAATAATAATAATAATAATAATAATAATAATAATAATAATAATAATAATAATAATAATAATAATAATAATAATAATAATAATAATAATAATAATAATAATAATAATAATAATAATAATAATAATAATAATAATAATAATAATAATAATAATAATAATAATAATAATAATAATAATAATAATAATAATAATAATAATAATAATAATAATAATAATAATAATAATAATAATAATAATAATAATAATAATAATAATAATAATAATAATAATAATAATAATAATAATAATAATAATAATAATAATAATAATAATAATAATAATAATAATAATAATAATAATAATAATAATAATAATAATAATAATAATAATAATAATAATAATAATAATAATAATAATAATAATAATAATAATAATAATAATAATAATAATAATAATAATAATAATAATAATAATAATAATAATAATAATAATAATAATAATAATAATAATAATAATAATAATAATAATAATAATAATAATAATAATAATAATAATAATAATAATAATAATAATAATAATAATAATAATAATAATAATAATAATAATAATAATAATAATAATAATAATAATAATAATAATAATAATAATAATAATAATAATAATAATAATAATAATAATAATAATAATAATAATAATAATAATAATAATAATAATAATAATAATAATAATAATAATAATAATAATAATAATAATAATAATAATAATAATAATAATAATAATAATAATAATAATAAAAATAATAATAATAATAATAATAATAATAATAATAATAATAATAATAATAATAATAATAATAATAATAATAATAATAATAATAATAATAATAATAATAATAATAATAATAATAATAATAATAATAATAATAATAATAATAATAATAATAATATAATTATAATAATAAGAAACCCCTGGATATTTGAAGAAACGTCTAGTGCGACAACTGAAAGAAAATATATGAGAGGTTTGGCAAAAGGGTAGTTAATGTTGTCGTGACAAGAATGCCAATTCGAATCTTACCAGAAAGTTCCTAAAAAATGACGACCCCTGCTTTGATGGCAGTACACCTCTGGCAGTCATTTACCGTAGCCAACAGAAATGGTTTGGACAATGAAGATAAGGCTCTGGAATTAATATTGGCCTTAAAATGTGTAGCAGCACAAATTCTATAAGCCATGCCAGCCAGCTGCAGAAACAACTACGAAGGTATAATGGTGGCACTGCAACGTAAATTCGCTGATGAGCACAAACGAGAGCTATATTGCATGGAGTTAAGCTGCCGAATGCAAAAAGCTAATGAATCACTTCAAGCTTTTAACACGGAAGTTGGGAGGCTAGTGCATCTCACCTACATACGAAAAACCATCCGCTGATGGATAATTTAAGATTGAAGCGTTTGTTTACGGCATACGGAACCCGGATGTAAATTTCGCGGTATGTACTGCACGGAAAACAACCTTTTCGGATACTGTTGCATTCGCGCCGGTCCAGGACACCGCTCGCAAGATTTCTAAGCCAAAAATACACGAAGTATGCAATATAGAAGTCGTGGAAGAAACAGAATACCTTGTTAATAAATTTAAAATTGGTAAAGCAACTCCTGACTGAAAAAAACAAAAGGCAAAACTAAAATGTTTTAACTGTAGAAAGAACGGTTATTTTCAGTGAAACTGAAATATTAAACGAACGAGCTACCAGTAATCATCACAGGAATCCCCGTTTAACGAAAACGCGCTAGCGCTAATGAGCAAGAGTAAGCTCCCAAAAGCTAGGTCCCCACAATCTCTATATCAGTGATGCAGTAAAAGAACAGCAACCTTACAACGTGCCACCGTCTACGGAAAAATTGAGGTGAAGGTGACTATAGCGACCATTTATGTAAGCCATATTTTTATTGTCGCCGATATTGTAGACGAGGTTATCAGTGGTGCTGACTTTATGATAGTCCATGGCATCAATTTAAATGATAATGAGTTGTCGTAATGTAGATATACCTCTTGACGTGGGATACCAGCATCAAATGTATGTCAGAACATTAGTTACTGCCAAACAACATAAACTACCACCTCAGACTGAGTCATTGATATGGGAGCGTATAGAGGGAGATTGTGAGAACAACCGCTTGTGGGTAGTATAACCAGGAGAAATTAAGGTGGACTTGTTATCAGCAAAGGCCATAATCATATCTAATAAAAAAAGAATAATCCCACTGAGAGTGCTCAATTTATCAGGCCGCGAAGAATTAATTTGTGAAAATTCCGAGGCAGGCCAATGTGCTCGAGTAGAAGCGGTAATTAACAGCGAACGATTGCCGAAACCTGCCGATATATCAGCCAATGACCAACAGGTATTTGACCAAAATGTAGTGAAATGGATAGCAGGTCTAGCAGCTTCAAAAAGAAATAAAGCCAAAAAGTTGATAAAAAAGTATGCCTGCGTATTCGCCACTAACAATAAAAGTCAAGTTAGAACAGCTATAGTCACACATGAAATTAATACCGGCGAAGTGAGGCCGATAAAACAGGCACACAGAAGTATACCTCTGGAGAAGCGTAATGAGGTTGAAGGAGCTGGTCAATGAAATGGAGAAGAACGATGTAATTGAAACATCATCGAGTCTTTGGAGCTCACCTATAGTCTTAGTTAAAAATAAAAATGGCAGTACAAGGTTCTTCGTAGACTAAGTGTACTGATTGCACCACGGTAACCGGTGCACAATGTGTAACCCATTTATGTTTATGTTACAATTACAATAATAATTAACTTGTAATTATACACAAACAGTAGCTTAGGTTAATATAGGATCCGTTATTATATTTTTGTATATAATTATAAAAATAAAAAAAATATAATTATAAAAATAAAAATTTATTACTTACCTTAAAATCAATCAATTCTTATATTTAAAAAAAAAGCACTCAAAAAATTTTAAAATGCATAACAACGCAACAACAGATACAACTATTGGAATAATACTAACAGAGATAATAATAATAGGAGAAATAACAACAACTACGAGCACAATATAAACAACAATAGACCAAACTTCAATAGGAACAACAACACTCAAAGCAGTTTTAATAGAAACAATTATTATGGTCAACAACGCAACAACTATAACCACAGGATGAATGAGGGAAACTAATAAGGCCGGGTAATTTCAAACGTTACCCAGAGCGCCAAAATTTAAGAATCTATAACATATCTAGCCGTACAAACTCATACGTAACCTTAAAATGTAATATAACAAATAAAAACTTTAAAAATTTGAAGTCAAATCAGACATCAGCTAAGTGTTACCATTCACAAAATAAGCACTAGTTGAAAAAAAACGTTAAATGGCGGACACTTTATATACAATACAACAACACAGTCACATCAAAAGAAAAACGCAATAATGAATTATTAAACTTTATCAACCTAAAAAAATCGGATACCGTAGCAGAAGAATCTATTATAAAAATTATTAAAGATTTTTTCGTTACAAGTACTAACAACTTCTACAAGCAAAATATTCAGGTATCAAATACAACACCAGTGTACATAAAATATTACAGATTACCGCAGACACAAATAAAGGAAATAAACAATCAAGTGGATACATTACTATCGGAAGATATAATTGAGCATTCAGTAAGTCTATTACTCATAGTATCAAAAAATTCCACAGACGATAAAAAGACATGGCGTTTAGTGATAGATTTTCGCAAATTAAACAACAAAATTGTTTATGATAAATTCCCACTTGAAGACATTTTAGATAAATTGGGAAGAGCGAAATGTTTTTCTAATCTATATTTAAAAAAAATCCATCAAATAGAACTTGATGAAAAATAAAAATAAAACGTCTACCATTTGGATTAAAAATATCGTCAAACAGTTTCCAGAGAACGCTAACTATTGCTTTAAGGGGACTTGATGCCGAAGCCTTTTTATACGTCGACGATATCATTGCATCGGGTGCAGCCTTAAGCACCACAATGATAATTTAAGAAAAGCTTTCCACCAATTACGCAAACATAATTTAAAATTAAACCCAAGAAATGCAATTTTTGAAAGACGGAAGTTGTATATCTTCTTCACCTTATTACAGACAAAGGAATAAGAATGGATCCAACAAAAAATGATGTTATAAAAAATTATCCAACACCAAAAAATGCAGATGAAATCAGGAGATTCCTTGCCTTCTGCAATTACTTTAGGCGTTTTATACCATATTTTGCCGATATTGCGAAAAGTTTAAATGATTTTCTGAAAAAGAGTTCTAAGTTCGAATGGACTGAAAAATGTGAACATTCATTTGAAACATAATAAGAAAACCGTATCAACCCACCAATACTACAATATCCATATTTCCAAAAAAAATCATCCTTAAAACAGACGCATCACACTATGCACTTGGAGCGGATTTATCGCAAGGCACAATCGGGAACGATTTAACCATTTCATACGCAAGCAAATCATTGACAATACACGACATAAATAAACCGATAATCGAAAAGGAACTTTTGGCCATTCATTTGGCAATAAATTTCTTTAGACCGTACCTTTATGGAAGACCACAGACCACAGACCTTTAATTTCGTTATTCTCTCACAACTTTACCATATAATACAAAAGAGGAAAAATTAATACGAATGCAGATGCCTTAAAAGGAATGATACCGACAAGAAAACAAAATGACGCTAAAATCCTGGCTCTTACGAGAAGTATGAATAAAAAGCATACTATTACCGGCAATGACAACACAAAGTGCATTTCAAATGAAAAGCCTGATTAACTGTTCATTTGGAATTGCACATCATTAACGGACATAAACAAAATGAGAAAATTAAGATTTATTTTAAATGAAAATATTAAACATTTATCTATCGATAGAAGAGAAGATGAGACTACAGTGATTACAGTGACAATCCATTAAACATCGAGGTGGTTTTGGAGAAACTGGCGTTGAGAATGAAAAGAATGAAGGTAAACGAGCTAACGCTAAATAATAAAGATGAAATATTTAAAGGTGTACACACAGATGAACTTAAAAGAATATTTAATAAATTATAATCAGATAAAGATTAAAATTTGAAAATAATTTTATATGAACAACCAGAACGTATAACCTGCAAACAAACAAAAATGAGATTAATTAACGAATACCATAATTCGACATATGGAGGACACTTAGGTGTCAGAAAAACAATATTTAAATTAAAACAAAGATACATTTGGAAAAATTTGAATAAAATGATAAAGCAATTTGTATTAAACTGTCATCAGTGTAGAATTAACAAACAAACAAAACATACCAAAGAAAAATTGAAATTAACCGAGACTCCCTCAACAAGCTTGGATACTATATCCACTGATACAGTTGGCCAAAATGAGAGTATTAAATCAATACAGATACATTTTAACAATCCAATGTGAATTAACTAAATACGTCGTAACATGGCCAATGGAAACAAAAGATGCGAAAACTGTAGCAAGAACATTAGTTAAACAGTTTATATGGTCATTTTAGGACTTTAAAATCGAATAAAGGAACCGAATTCACGAATCAGTTGATGGCTGAAATATGCCAGCTATTAAAGGTCAAACATGTTTTTAGTATTCCATACCATCACGAAACTTTTGGTTCAATAGAGCGTACTCATAGAATACTAAATGAAATCCTGTTAAATTTCTGTAACAATGATTTATGTGACACTTGCATTCCTTATTTCACATTTGTGTATAATACAACTCCACACGTTGCGACAGGCTACACACCATACGAACTAATTTTGGAAAACTGCTATACTTACCAGATGATATAATGTCAAACGAGAGACCAGTTTATAACATTAATAAATATGCAAACGAATTACAAGTAAGGTTAAAATTTTCTTTAAACAAAGCAAAAGAGAATTTAGAAAAATCAAAAAACAAGAGAATAAAAAACAATGCAAAAATCAACCCATTAAATATAGAAGTAGGAGATTTGGTTTTTAACATGAATAGGACGGAATACCATACCATGGTCTATATAAAGTAATAAAGGCAAAAGAAGGTGTAAACACTGTTATTAGTATAAAAAATATAAACAAAAAGTATCATAATAATATATTAAAAAAATGGAAACCAGTTAAAATTGATTATTGATATATTTTATAATTTACTTGTAATATTTAAGATTCTAGAAATAAGAAGTAATATAGTTCATAAGAGATAAATCAAAAATTATTATTTCATAATAATTTTCTTTTTGCGGTAGAGGTGTACTGATTGCACCACGGTAACCCGTGCACAATGGTAGCCCATTTATGTTTCTGTTACAATTATAATAATAATTAAATTGTAATTTAATTTAAAATACCGTTATCATATTTTTGTATATAAGGACGCAAATTGTGAAAATAAAGATCATTGTATGAGCTGAAGAATAATCGGCTATACATAATTAAATAAAAGAAACTTTCTTCTTTCTTTTTATTTATTGGAAGCAAGGTTTATAAATCATCCTGCTTTGGCCAGTGGCTTTCTAAGAGCCGCCAATTGTTTATAGATTTAACTTTTAAATTAAAAAAACCCTACAACAGGAAGCTAAAAGGACAGCTACCCGCTACCAAGAATTGAAGATACGCTCGACATGCTAGCCTGAACGAAGTGGTTCTCTACTTTGGATCTACAAAGCGAGTATTGGCAGGTAGAGATTGCAGACAAGGATAAGGAGAAAACTGCTTTCAGTTCGAACGGTGGCTTGTGGCAGTTTAAAGTTATGCCATTTTGGCTGTGCAATACGCCGGCCACATTCGAGCGGCTTATGGAGCGCGTACTAAAAGGACTACATTGGAAGACTTGTCCGGTTTACCTCGACTACGTTATAGTAATGGGCAGAACTTTTGACGAACACCTCAAAAACCTGGCAGAAGTTCTGCAACGAATATCAATGGCTGGACTAAAATTAAGCGTAAAGAAATGTGCATTGTTCCAAAATCACGTAAAATATTTGAGGCATCTAGTTACAGCAGATGGTATTTCAATGGATGAAGATAAAATACGAGCAGTAATAGACTGTTCTCGCCTTAATGAATTGCGCAGCTTTTTGGGAATCTACACATACTACAGACGTTTCGTGCCTAGTTTTGCAAGCGTGGCAGCAAGCTTATATGAGCTCACCAATAAATCTAAGGCGTATCATTGGGGTGAGCCATAAGAAAAGGCGTTTCAGACATTAACAGACCCATTGTGTGCAGCACTGGTTTTGGCATGTCCAGTCCGAAGAGAAAAATTTATCCTTGACAGTGGTGCCAGTGGATATGGTATTGGTGGCGTAATTTCACAGGTGGTCAATGGGACGGAGAAAGCCGTAGGCTACTAAAGTCGAACGCTGTCAAAGCCTGAACGGAATTATTGTGTCACTCGACGTGAGCTACTGGCAGTGCTGGAATGCATAAAACATTACCATAAATACCTATATAGTCAACATTTTCAAGGACTGATTATTCCGCACTGAGATGGCTGCTACAGTTTAAGAACCCTGAAGGGCAACTGGCACGTTGGATTGAGCGCGTCCAGACTTATGATTTTAGCATTGAACACCGAAGTGGCATAAAGCACGGAAATGCTGATGCTCTCTCACGTCGGCCTTGTAATTTGGAATGCAAACATTGTGTGAAAGCAGAGTGGAAGGAATCCACCATTGATATCCGACTAACGCAAATAGATGCAAAAAAAACTGGTCAGGAGCGCAAAGGAGTGACCCAATATTGGCAAAAATTATATCAACAAAAAAAGAGGACAGACAGCCCACCCGCAATGAAATATCAGCAGAAGTCCTCTTCTAAAAGCGTATTGGGCACAACGGGACAGTTTGAAATTGATTAATGGGTGCTTATATCGACATTGGGTAAGTGCAGATGGCAAAACTTCATCCAACCTAATAGTGGTGCCTTCCTCTAGAATTAAAGAAGTCTTAAATGAGTTACATAATGAAGCCAGCGGAGAACACCTTGAGGTGACAAAGTACTATTCGCACGCAGGAACAAAGTACCGTCCTTCTGTATGGTGCGGTTGTATAGTGGAGGTCTCTTGAGAAATCCACATATTGCAGGATCTTTGATAGAGTTCTGCGGAGTGCAGCACTGACGATTCCAGGTGCGCTCAGGTACACTCCTTTGAGAGCCTAGTTTGTACTACTAAACTGGCTTCCAGTGTACCTGATGGTTAGGCAGATGACAGGTATATGGCATGGTCGGACAGGGCTTACTGGCATGCGGCAATCTTTAGGTATTTGTATACGATCCCTGATGAGATAGATTACTGCACACCCAAACCCTTCCTGGATAGAACGTTCTGCGTGTCCATCTCATTAGAGCCGGTAATTGGAACCGGTTCTGTTGAGGTATACACGGGTGGATCAAAATCCTCAGAAAGGGTTGGGCCCCTGTATGATCGGGCTCGTTCGGAGTCTATCGTGAGGACTCCACGACATAGGCTGCGAAATCTTGTGGCTATGATTGCTGGGCACTGGGTGGCTGTTATGCATAAAATATTTCCATAAATACCCATATGGCCAACATTTTCTACTGTGGACTGACCATTCCGCACTGAGATGGCTGCTACAATTTAAAAACACTGTAGGACAGCTAACAAGTTTGATTGATCGCCTCCAAACGTATGACTTCAGCATTGAACATAGAATAGATATAAAACACGGAAATACAGATTGTCTCTCATGGTGGCCTTGAAATTTAAAGAGCAAACATTGGTAAGGCAGAAGGCAAAGAATGCATCTAGTCAAAGCAGAACGAAATGATCCAATATTGGCAAAGATTATGGCGGCTAAGGAATAGAACATAAAAGCTACCCGGATCGAAATATCAGCTGTTCGTCCTCTTATAAAGGCGTAGTAAGCTCAATTGAACAGCTCAATTGATGGCTGCTTATACCGTCATTGGGAGAGTGCAAAGGTAATACTTCGTCCAAACTAATAGTAGTGCCTTCTTTCAAGATGCATGAAATTTTAAATGAGATCCATAATGGACCTGGCGGAGGACACTTTGGTATGACAAAAAAAATAAACAACGTTTTTATTAGATCAGCAAGCAGTGGCATATTAGATAGCAAACTATACCCAGTATATTGCAGCTAAATGTCCATTAAGAAGAAGCCCAGGTCGGCTGCAAAAATATAACCCAGGAGCACTCTTCGAGCAAATAACAATGGTCGTAGCAAACCCTTTTCCTGTCAGTAGTGATGGAAATCGTTATGTTCTCGTCGTGATGAACCACTTCAGCAAATGAGCGGATGTGTATGCCGTACTAAATCAAGAGGCGAATACAATCGTGAATGCTTTTAGTAAATAATTGGGTATGTCTCTATGAGGAAAGAAATTTCGAGTTCGATATTTTTAACGAAATGTGTGAGATATATGGTATAAAGAAGACTCAAACAACGCCGATACAACCGCAGAGTGATGAAACGGTAGAGCGATTTAATCGAACTCTAGAGGAATATTTATGAAAAGTAATAAGCGTACAACAGAAGGATTGGGACGCACACATACCAAAATTTCTATTGGCATACCGGTCATCCGTCCACGTCTAAACATCTAGATCAATTTTGTAATTGAGCTAAAATTACCCAGTGAATTAGGGTTTGGTGTCAAACCTGCCGCAGAAATAGAAGCCAATTACAACAAAAACAGGAACACTTGAATCCAATTTTTCAGCGATAGGATTAAACCCAGATATGATAGAGCCGCAAATACTGAAAGCTACTATACAATCCACAACTGAAGAAAGGATTAACTCCTAAACTGCAAACTAACTGAGATGGAGCAATACAACAATCAAAAGGTTAAAGATGTTATCTACACATAAACAGAAGAACAAAAGCCCACGATCAAAAATGAAAGTAGTACATCTAGAGCGACTAACGAACTATAAGAAGAAAACTTATGAGCCTATTCGGGACGAACAGGCATAACACCAACACTTAAAGCAATAAACTTAGGCATTGTGGGAGCAATTTTATTGGTGGGTGTCAAATCTATGAAAGTGTAATGATTGTATAACTGTTGTATCTATTTGAACAGTGCTTCCGATACAACTATGAGCTAAACATGTACTAAATGTTTAGGTTGTGGAATGTACTGAAACGTTCTAATGATTTGGAAATAAAGACCATAAAAACAACAAATTCGTTTCGTTTATTTTATTTAACCCAATCTATAATAACTCAAAAAATTAAAACATAACAATATTATGGAGAATACAGAGTACAAGAAATCAGTCGCAACATAATTTATGAGTATTTTTATTGGCAATACGGATACTGAGTTACTTAAGGCTCCCAAATCTTTCTTTTAAAAATCAAAATTCACTCTTCATCAGAACACGAAGACCCACAAAGATCAGCTGCAACATCTTTGCATGCACCCTACTCTGGCAAACGCAAAATTTGTCAAGTATGACTTTGCCATAACAACAAAAGAAATAATAAATATGAAAAATGTCAGATATATGTTTGCGGACGATGTACGTATAGAAAGATTTCTACCTACATTTGCATAAAATGTACATAATGAATAAATTATTCTTTTTACAATTGAAGTACATATTTTGTTGTTGTTAATATTTATTTCCTATAGAACTGTAAATAATGTAAAACATATTAAAAATAAATTTTATACAAATTTCTTTACACATTAGTTATTCTTTCGTTTTGATTCCTGTTTGGCAATATAGGTATACACTAAGTTTCAGTCTTTCTAGTGTTAAGGAATTTATTCTATTGGTTTCTGTCAAAGCTAGCACGATCAACCTGTCAAGGCCATACTTATTTGTGTTATTAACAGCGTTACCAATTGCATATAGAACAGTGCCACTAGTTCAATTTTTGGGTGTTATATTTGAAAAAATGGATCTGAATAGAAGATTTGAGAACGTTTAGGTTTTTACTAGAACATATATGTATATAAAAGAGGGCGTATTATGCTTAGTTACTCAGTTGTAGTTACGCAGTCATAGTGCAAAATCGTACTAAGTTGAGTAAATTGGTGTATTACGTAGATATTGAGTAAGTTGGATACTGTATAGATATAATTGTATAAATAAACGACTGAATAAAGAAAAACAAAATAAAATATACAATATACATGTTATACAAAGCTAAAAATATATTTTCGTTTCGCTAGTGGTAAGCGGGGGAAGGGAGGGGAAACTGTAAGCATAGTGGTAGTTTGATATAAAGAAAATATTTACCTTAATTAAAAGAAAAGTGTTTATATATACATATACATATATATATTAAAATAAATAAAATTTCGTATGAGGAATTTTATTTTTTGTTTGAAGAAAATTTTATGAATGAAAAAAATAATTTTTATTCTTGGAAAAACTTCAAAAGAAGTAACAAATAAAAAAAATAAAAATTAATATTTTATAAAGAATAATAAATTTGTGAACGAAATATATTTACATATATATATATATATTTATATATAAATAATTTTGAAAATAAAATGCATTAGAAAAAGAAGAAGAAAAAAAGATCAATGGACTGCTAGAAGAAATGGATTAACAGAAAATGATCAAAAAAGGAAAAAAAGGCATAAAAATTCCAAATTAAAATTCAAGAAATAGCAAAAAGATCAATAATCAAGGAAGAACCAATTTGGTTGGATTTTTAAGGCTATTTATTATTAAAAAAAAGATTGTTAAATGTTTAATTTACATAATTTTTTTAATTTAATGTATAAATTTATTTATTTATTTATTTATTTATTTTTTTTTTTTGTAAGATCACTTCCATTATTTTTTTTACTTTTTTTCATTAAATTATTAACCGTAAAAATTACTTATTATAACAGAAAAATAATTTTTAAAGCTAATTTTCCCTATTGTTACCACATCAAAGTACGTGCATGTACAAGCGCCTATATTTTTTGAATGAAAATGTGAGTAAATTTTTATTTTGTGTATTAATTTTCCAGAAAACACAAGAAAAAACGAAAAAAAATAATTTGGTTGTATATATTTCTACACTTAAAGAGTTTTTCATTTGTTTTTTTTTCAGTTGTTATTTTTTAATAATATTTATATAAATATATTTATATATATATATATATATATATATATATATATATATATATATATATATATATATATATATATATTATATTATATATATAACAAAACAAATAAAGCTTTCCCTATGCAAACTACTATTTACGATGTTATAAAAGACAATTTTTGTAAAAAGTTCTAAAATTTTAAAATATGCAATCGTAATCATTCGTCACAAAAAAACTTGTGTTTTACAACGCACATGCAAACTTAAATATTTTAAATGACATATGTATATACATCCATACATACATTTATTTATATTATGTTATTTTGCTTTGTTCTCTTTAATTGATAAGAGTAAAATCTTTATTATCTTTGTTTGTGTTTTGTAAGTATATATCTATATATATATATATATATATATATATATATATATATATATATATATATATATATATATATATTGCATATGCCCTTCACAAAATGTAGTTTTTTAGGAAAATCAAGCAAGTAGCACTTCAAGATATTTTAAAAATAGGTTTTAAAATGTAACATTTTGAACCAGTTATGCGTTGTTAATGGAAAAGCCAATAAAAATCATAGGTGTATGTTTTGAAAAGTTTTTAAAAAAAAAATCAGTAGGAAAATGTAACTAAGTTTTAAGCACGTTCGTTTTTTAATGAAAAATACAATTAAAAACAACGCTTCAGGTATTTTGCTAATAAATTTTTCAAAACATCCATTCGAAAAATTTAACATTTTGAAGCAAGTATGCATTTTTAAATGGAAAGACCCATAAAATATTACATTTCATGTAATTTTTGAATATGTAACTACATTTTACGCAGATTTGTAGTTTTCTTATGACAAAGCCAATAAGAAATAATGCTTTAGATATTTTGCAATTAATATTTTGATCCAGGTATGCATATTTTATTGGAAACGAAAATAAAAGATTGTATTTTAGGTATTTGGAAAAGGCACAAATAAAATGCTGCGTTTCTGTTTTCGTTGTTTGATTAGATATCGATCAGACACATATTGTATACTTGCACTAATAAATATTAATACGATGAGCAAAAAAAGCTTTTGAAAAGCAAAAAAATACTTTAGCGTCGAGAATAAAGTGTTGCGTAAAATATGAAAAAATGCAGAATAGACTAAACGGACTAACGGACTAAAAATGTTCAAATTTTCGTCAGTTGATAAGATTGCAATGTTTTAAGAAAAACACTAGCGTAGTTTGAATCTTAGGATAAGATTGATTTTATTTGAAATTTATATTCGCTTATGTAGCGTGTAAGAACACAATTTACTTAATGTAGAGTTGAGTGAATTCTTAATTTCACTCAATAACTTAAATTCTAGTTTACAAAATAATTCACGTAAGTCGTCATGCATTTGTATCAGGCATTCGTAAATTTTAGTAACCATTTCAATATTAACAACTTCAATATTGAGTGTAGTTACAATATCATGTTACACTTTTCACTCAGTTCAAAATTCTAAAGAATTTCTTTCGGTAATTGAAACTAACGCTCCCAATCCAGAGCACTAAATTATGAAGTCATATTCATATTTTGTTAGCGAAAACAAAAGTGAATGTAAACAAATGAAAATTGACCTGCACAATAGTCAAGTGTATTACACATTCCACACAAATACATGTAGACAACATATTGTGTTTATATGATACTAATTGCACTATAGTACAATATATGTGATACACTACACCCTCACCCTTAAGAGAAATAATACAATTTGTTTGCTTATAAATTAAATTGTATGATTTTATGATTTATGTTTTTTTTGTGGTGTAATGTAATGGTCTACTTATAGCTAAACATTTTTCGTGTGGTTTTAAATTTTATACAATTTTGTTTTTATTATTTCGTAGTTTATTTTTATTTTTTTGTTTTGATGTTAATTTTCTTCTGTTTATTTTACATCTATTCGATAGTTCTTAGTGTTCTAATGTTCTATGTGATTTTAATTGATTATTAGAATTTCTTTTTCTATTTTTTTATAATCTATTATAGTATTTACACCATTACGCTTAATTATCCTCTAGAGGCCTTTATATGGACTTTGACTCTTTTTTCAACTTTCTACTTTTACTAAAACTAAATCTCCTATTTAACTCATTGGTATTGTCATTGTTCAAAATTCTGTTTTCTTTTGTTTTTATAGCTTATTCTTTAGTTCTTTTTAAGAGTACTGTAGTCTACTCTTGAGCACTTTAGCATAGTCGTCGTAATTATAAATCTTAGAGTCTTTGGTGTCATGAATTTCAGATGGTAGGTAAGGCAATCTTCCGTACACTAGTTCAAATGGCGGTATGATAAGCTGTATTATAAGCAAATGTGAAATATGGAATCCCATTACTCCATCCATAATCGTTGCGATTATTAGCAGGAACTCATTAAGGACTCTATGATTTCTTTCAATTGATCCGAGTGTTTCATGGTGGTAATGGGTTGAAAAAATTTGTTTGATTTCTGGTAATGAACACATGTTTCGCATCAGTTCGCTTGTAAATTCCGTTCCATTATCTGACTTGAGCACTTTAAATTTACCATATTTTAGAATCAATTGTTCTACTATTGTTTTGGCAGTCGTAAGTGCATATTTCGTCTATTTGGGGTGTGTAACAAGGAATTTCGTTAGTTTGCATTGCATCGTCAAAATATACCGGCGTTCGTGTGAAATACGAAGTGGTCCTACTATGTCAACTGAATTTTTTTCAAAGCTGCTGCCTGGGGTATTTGTCATCGTAAGTGGTTCCTTTATGTGTTTTTTTGTTTATTCCTGCTACACGTGTCACAATGTGTAACTATTTTTTTTACCATATTATGCATATTTTTCCAGATGTATCGTTGTTTCAATTTAAGTATTGTTTTTCTTATTTCCAAGTGACCAGCGTGTGTGGCATTATGGAATTCATTAATTAGTTTATATTTTACCATGCCATCGTTATTCTTTTTGGGGCATTGTATATTAGTTTTCAAGTTAGGGATTTCTGTTAATTATTCTTATCTTTGCGTACGTTTCTTTTAATTTTTTTCATATATTTTAAATATATCATCATAATTTGATAGCGCTAATTCATTTATATTTTCTTTTTCCATTTTAGATATCAGTTTTCTCAGAAACAGATTCCTGTAAGCATACTTTTAACTTCATTATTCATTTTATCAATTTGTATACGAGATTTCATTATGTTCGAAACTGGTTTAGATGCATTATCGTCTCGTCCTATGTTTTTAACATTATTACTTATATTCGTCCCACGTGCACAACATTGTCTTCAATTTTTATATCGATATCTCATATATTCTTAATTTTATAAATTTTTAATTTGTCTAAGAACCTCTCTGTTTATTTCTATCCTGGATAATTCGTCTGCATTAGTATTAATTTTTCGTATTTTATAAATTATTGTGAAGTCATAATCGCTTAAATCTAGTCTAATTCTAGTTATTTTAGATGATGGATTTTTGTGTGAGAACAGGGATATCATTGGTTTGTGATCTGTTACCACAATAAATTTTCGACCGTATAGATATCATCTAACGAAGTTTATTCCCCAATGATGTTCAAGCAATTCATTCTCAATTATTGGTTGGTTCATGTCGTGTGTTTGAAGAGATTTACTTGCATAAGAAACGGGTAGCCAGACAACGTCCAGCCCACCTGGGTCCAATGCTGATCCCATTGTGGTACCCATCAGTAATCCAGAAAATGATCAACCTACATGTCCGCGTCCAGGTCTGATCCGAACTAACCAGACACATGCACAAAAAAGAGATACTGCCGTTATTCGCATCAGACAGATCCGACAAGGCCTTCATAAACGGACTGCCAAGGAAAGCAGTCCTAATGTCGGAAAGACTCGGGCACTGGCACAGGAAGTGTTCGAAAATCTCCTCCTCCATCCTGACAACCCCTTCAGTAGTCGTTGAACGGCAGACCATATCTCCTAGAGTGTGAACCAGCCACCCAGTGCCCAGTAATCACAGCCACAAGAGTCGCAGCCTGAGTCGCGGCATCCCTATAATAGACCCCGAGCGAGCCCGATCATACAGTGGCCAGATTTGCCTTGGTAGAGAGCACGTGGCCTGCCCAACATGTACCACAGGACCATAAGTCTGCAAGAGGAGAGTGGCATCACAGCTGAGTGGTCAATCTCCTCATTTCTAAGGAGAGAACCCACCCTCGTAAGTCCGTCTGCTACACAGTTCCTCCGAGTGTCCGAGTGACCCCTTATCCAGGTAATCTCCAGGTCTGTCCGTACAGATTCGGATGTCACTGTCATATACCCCGTAGTACATCAACCAGTCCCCTGCCCTCTTTATCGCCGAGACCTTCGCCTGTAAGGCACTAAAGTGGTCCAGAAGTTTAAAGGATTCCCTCACCCCGTATACAGGAATAAAGATGCCGTCCCCACCCCTTCCATTTACACCATTTTCAACCTTATCGCAGACATGCCCGCCATCTGCCTAGCCATAAGGTCCGCTGGAAGCCAGTTCAGTAGTACAAACAAGGCCTTCGAAAGAGTGGACCTAAGCGCAAGTGTAATCATCAGTGCTGCACTCCGCAGAACCCTATCAAAGATCCTGCAATATGTGGATTTCTCCAAAGACCTCCACCATACCACTGCACCATGCATAAGTAGAGGCTTGACCACCGTGTTAAATATCCAATTGGAGCTCCTGTGATTTAGACCCCAGGACTTTTCTACGGCCCTACGACAGGTGTACAGTGCAACATTCGCCCTCGCCGCCCTCACACGTATATTTTGGAGCCAGGATAGCTTGGAATTCCCAGATACTTCGCGATATCCGACATCCGCAGCTCAACGCCGTGCAGACGCGGTAGGGAAAACGACGGAATTGTGTACCTGCGCGTGAATACTACCAATTCCGTCTTTCTCGGGTTAAAGTTCAGCCACTATCAGGACTCTATCGACTGAGAAGGAGGCCTGGAGATGTTTGAAGACGCTGCGACATTCTGTCAAGAAATTTTCTCGACACAGCCATAGCAACATCATCTGCATATGCTACAGTCTTGAATCTATTAGAATTAAGTCTCATGAGCAAAATGTTAATAGTCAAATTTCGCTGGAGAGGGGATAGAACCCTCCTGTGGAGTGCCTCTTTCAGCCACCCTATGAACGGTAGCTGACCCTAGTGGAGAAAATGACCCTGTTGGTCAGAGAGTCTCCCTATGAATCTTACCACAGACCAATGAACATTCAGTGCCACCAGAGCCGATCTAATCGCCTCCGGTGTCACATTGTTAAAGGCCCCCTCTATATCCAGGAATTCCACTAGAGCATACTCTCTGTGCTCCAGGCCATTTTCAGCTGTGCCCCTAGTGTAGGCATGTTGGGACGCAGATAATAGGTCAGGTTCTATCGTACTGGGAAGATGCAAGTCCACCAACCTTTCCAGAGTCCTCAGAAGAAAAGAAGATGGGCTGATGGGTCTGAAATCCCTTGGACCCGTGTGGAAGGTTTTACTCCACTTCGGAATAAATACCACCCTGCACACTGTACAAGGCTCAGGAATATAAGACCATGTCAAGCATGCCTTATAGATAGCCCTCAGCCAAGGAATCACCAAATCAGCGCTATTCTGAAAATCGGCAGAAACAATGCCATCCTGACCAGGGGATTTGTACGGGACAAAGCTGCACTACGCCCACCTCATCCCACTTTCCGTAATTGGAACGTGGTATGATAGTGTGAGTTGTCCATGTCATGCTACCCCATAGTAAAACCGCCCAGAAAGTGCACGTCCAGCAAGACATTCAAGGTCTCTTGTACGCTTTTGGTCCAGCTTTCACATGGTTTTTGAATAAAACCAGGGATCGCCGTTGATGATGCCAAGATTTTTCGCAACCGGCTCGGCTCTGAGTGTCCTTCTACACTGCTGCAGAAGGATCTCCAAGATTTACGCTTGGGTTTCTAATCTGTTTCTTAAATCTATTCCATGAGGATCTATCCATAGGTGGACCAGTCGCCCCCCTCATGGCCCCATTAAATAGCCGGCGACATTCCCTACGGGTGTCGCCTATCTTGGAATTCCACCATGGTGGCTGCTTCCTACCCTTCGAAAGCTTCCGTCAAGATCTTAACAGAAGCCTCAATGTCGCGGAAACTATTTATATTCGGAGGATCCGGAAGAGTTTGGGACAGGATGTTGCTCAACTCAGTCCGTCTTCCTCCTGTTCTGGAAAACCTAGACCCATCGACTTGACTGAAATTTCGTAGTCAATATACAGATGGTCAGAGAAGGAGCATTCCCCAGAAACCCTCCATCCACTAACCAAATCTGAGTGCCTGGAACTGGCCAAGGTCACATCAAGAACCTCTTTTCTATTCGAAACCACAAAGGTAGGTTCTCTGCTAATATTCATTATACAAAGGATAAAATTAAAAAGAGACTCACCCCTTGCATTCATATCCGAGTTTCCCCAAGCAATGTGGTGTGCGTTGGCGTCAGGCCCAATAATAAGTGGCGTATTTCCCATCCTCGCCGCATTTGCCAAGCCACGAACCTTTTCATTCGGTGAAGGTTCGCCATGGCCGTGGGCCATATAACTCGAGACCACAAAAATGGTACCAGATCCGGTCTGCCAGACCGCCGCTACCGTTTCCTCATCGCTGTAATCAGATGGAATGAAGATACTCAAATTCTTGCTTGCCACAATGCACGATCTGATCATACCTGACTCCGTAAGATGTAGCAGCTTATAGTTTTCTTCGCACGTACTCCACAGACCCTGCCACCAACTATCCAGGGTTCCTGAACTAATGCCAGTTCCACTCCTCTCTAAATCAACCAGAGCGCAGCCGAAGCTGTTTTAGAATGGTAAATGTTAACCTGAGTTACCTTCACCCTTATTGTCTTTTGGATGACTGTGACGTTGACGTCGTCTTGATCAGAGTCCAAGAGGGCGTTCTCTTTTACCACTTCATCCATTGGCTCAAAAAGATCACCCAGAAGTGTCTCTTCTTGAGCGAAAGAACTAGTGGTCTCGTCACAAGACATGTCCTCCGGAGCAAGATCTTTCTCTTCCTAAACCGGTTTTTCCCTGTCCCCCGGTAAACCTGTAGAAAGATCGACTCGAAACCGTAGTAGATCTTTCCACCTTTCTTTCGTAAAGTTGGCAGAGAGTCCTTGTTCAGGAAGAGAATTATCCTCCTGGATGAGCCATCTGATGTGGAGACCTAGGCTACCATCCAATAATGTGTAACGATGTCAGGGTTACCGCAACCTACGAGATTCAGGATCTCCTTATCGGATGGTTCGTCAAAAATTCGAGCAATGGCCCGAGGCCGACGTGGAATCTTATCAAGAGACACAACATCGAGTCTAGCACCCTTTATAAGCCTTTCAAATGGGCGATCGCTTGCAAAACCGATTGTTTGTTTGAGCAGGCCATGAGCTTAACGCGCTCGCGATACCATCCAGTATGGTCAAACTGAGGGGTATGGCCTGGGTTTTCCCTTAGAACTCTCCAGAACACTCCCATCAACTTCTTCCGCACTAATTCCGAGTTCTCCCGGAAAATATAGGAATCAGCGTCGCTTCTTTCAATGATGGCAGCTTCAGAGGTAAATGCCTTTGAATCTGCCACTACTCCCTTTCGAGGCAGCATTTACGCATTTGGAAGATCCAGGTTTCCCTTTACTTTCTTACGATCCAAGGACGTTGTCGTGGGAATATGGTCTATGGAGATTGTAAGGCCCCAGACCGGATACATGAATTAACGGAAAATAGAGCGTTTTATACATAACCGCCATGTTTCAGAAAGTTGCCGTTCCTCTGGGAGCAGACAGACCACCAAGCCGCACAATGTGGAAACAGACGCTGGTGGATTTTGGACAATCAACGAAGGAATCCGAGGATTCAAACGGACTTTATCTGCTGGATGTCCAACCTTGACCAAGGATTGGAGAAGATCAACAAGAAGGGTAATGCTTAATAGCCGTCCCATATTGGAAAAACAGACGCTATCAGACAGGGGCCAGTTCTTAATTTAGTGCTCGCCATGAACCACTCTCGTATGGGAGGCCCTGCCAGCTCAGTCTCATGAGTCCTTGCACGTAAGCCTTAGCATCGCGACAAGATGACTACCCTTCGAGAAGGAAATGGGTAAGAAATCGGTAAGATATGGGTAAATCTTTGCCGATTTCATCTTGGGATAGAACTGCTCCCAGTGCGTTGTTTGAAGCATCAGTTGTAATGAATGGTTTTGAGTATTGTAAAATTGTGGAATTTATCAGTTTTTCCTTTAACGTGTCATTTGTCCAACTAAATTTCGCTGATTTTTTTAGCAATTCATTTAGATCTTTAGAAATGTCAGAAAAATTGGGTATAAATTTTCTATGATAATTGCAAAATGCAACAAAGCGTCTAACGTCGTCTGCATTCTTGGGTATTGGGTAATTTTTTATCACTACGTATTTTGCTAGATCAGTTTTTATTCCGTCTTTTGTTATTAGATGTCCTAAGTATACTACTTCAGGTCTAAGAAAACAACATTTCTTTGGGTTTAGTTTTAATTTATATTCTTATAGTCTGTCCAGAACCTTAACAAGGTTTTGATTATGGTGCTTTAAATGAAATCCGTAAACAATTATGTCATTCACATAGAGAAAAGTTTCTGAATCAAGTCCCGAGAGTGCTATTGTAAGCATTCTCTGGAAATTATTTGATGAGATTTTTAGTCCAAATCGAAATCTTTTAAATTGGTAATGTCCTTGTTGTGTAGAAAAAGCTGTGAGTGGTCTCGAGTTTTTGTCTCGTTGTATCTGATGGAATGAGCTGGTCATATCAAGGGTTGAAAACCCTTGTCATTAACTTTTTGTCATTGAGTTTTCTTAAATCTACCACTACAAGCCTCCATTTTATTTGGTCTTCAGTATTCATTGAGCTTGCTGATGGTTCTATTATGTCATCGTTTAGTACTTGTTCGTTTATTATATCAGTATGTGAATGCAGTAGTCTATATTTTTTATATATACTGGTGTATTGTATGTAGTTGTAATCTTTTGCTCTTAGAAACTGTTTACGGCTAATTTTTCGTCTTCCAAATGAAAAACGTTCTGATATTTTTTAAATATATTTATCAATTCTGATTTTGCATACTCATCATTATTATTCAATTGTAAGTCATTCAAAATACGGTTGAAGCGTTCGTCACTGTTACTGTTTTTGCAGTTTAATATACTGTAGTTTTTTAGTGGATCAGTGTGCAGCTTAATGCCCTTTAAAGTTATTGTCTTGTTTGTTCTGTTTAGTATTTTTATGTGTGCCATGACGATTTTTGGCCCTATTGAATTACTCAAAAAGATTCCCTCTTTTAATTCATTATTAAATATGACGCAATCCTCAGTAAGGTTTAATTTAACCGGTTGGCTAATTTCTGTTCGTCGTGGTATAGTTATCTGTAATGTGTTGTATAGTTTGTTTTCATTGGAAGAGTTATAGTTGTAAATATTATTGGTGCCTAAAAAAATTCTGAATGTTTCATAATCTATCTTGCATAAGTACCTTTAAGAAGTCTCTTCCTATTATCCCGTCTGTTTCTATTGGAAAGTTGTCCTCTACTAAATGGAAAGTGTGTCCACATGTCTCATTTGCTAACCATAGGTCAAGGTTTACTGTCCATAATGAATGTATTTCCTCTGCAGTGATGCCTGTTAACTTGCACTTGCTCTCTGTGTTTAACAGTTCATCTTCAAAATTTGATCGCATACGACATAGAGATATGTCGGCACCTGTGTCGACTAGAAATGTTAATTGTTCATTTTCGTATTCAGCGATTATGTAATTTGTATTATTGTTGGAAATTTTTTATACATATAATTTTGGCTGTTTCGGCACCTTCACTATAGACACCGGTGCGACACAGTCTACCCGATGTAGCGAAGGGAAAGTGCGAGAAACTTAATAATATCAGACTACGAACAGCTACTGAGGAGTCTGACACCGTCTGCTGAAAAATTCAGGTGAAAGTGACTATAGCGAACCTTACTGTAAGTTATATTTTTATTGTCGCCGATATCGTAGACGAGGTTATCATTGGTGCCGATTTTATAGTCCATGAAATCAATTTGAATATGAGACAACAGATAATGAGTTGGCGTAATGTGGCTATACCTCTTGACGTAGGATACGAGAATAAGGTGCACGCCAGAACTACCACCTCAGACTGAGTCATTGATATGGGCGCGTATGGAGGAATATTGTGACGACAACCGCTTGTGTCAGCCGAAATTAAGACTGACTTGTTGTCAGCAAAGGTCCTCGTTAAATCCAACAAAGGAGGAATAGTCCCGGTGAGAGTGCTCAATATAACAATCCACGAACAATTTTTTGTGAAAACTCCGAGGTAGGTCAATGTTTTTTTACATAAAACCAGCACCCAGGGGACGGCCCCTACTCATGCGGTGCATTGTGGTGGTACTAGGAAAATAGGTTGTGGGAAGGAGAACAGAGGGTGTAGTGTTTATGGACGTTTGATTTAAATTTACGCATGTCGTAAGTAGCAGGGAATACTTTACAACCGAACAGTGCGACCAAAGAACGAATTCTCCCAATAATGCGTTGTGTGATTCACTGGACAATCAACTACAAAGGGATGTGCTCTACGAGAAACACGAGTACTACGTAAAAATATATGTTTTTTAGGAATTAATTCCTTAATTTCGTCAGAATACATTCCGTTATAGTATCATTAGAACAATAAAGCACACGCCACATTGCGACGGTGCTCTAATGAATCGATAGATTTGCTTGCCCTACAGTCATTAATGAGCATCTTCGCCCTCTCCTGTACGCGGTAGAGAAGCTCCAAAATAGTCTTTGAAGCATATATGACAGTTGTATTCCATTTTGGGTCGGATATGGGTCTTGTAAATATTAAGGAGATCAGATTGAGTAAAGTATTTCTTACACCGTCTCAAAAAACCAATGCTGCTTTCGACACTTGAAATATGTGATCATTCCAACGAATGCCACAGTGGATTCTCATGCCCAGAACATCAAGAGAATCTGATTCCCCAATATCTACATTACCCATGGAGACAGATGACAACACACCACCACGTCTGTTTGTTAAAAAACAACATTGAGTCTTGCGTGCACTAAAATCGACCCTGTTCGCACGACCCCACTCGGAGATTTTCGCCAGGTCACTTGTGAGAATGTCGTTCATATTCATTGTTCTCGCCCCAATCTCCAAAAGACTCGGTCTACTATCAGAAAAATATGAGTGACAAATGTTGCTGTCATCCGCAAAAGAGTAGATAGGATTAGAAGTAAGAAGAAGAAAGTCGTTAATAAATATTAGAACGAGAGTAGGAGAAAGAACAGAGCATTGCGTTACCACTCAATTTATCCTGAACTTGTCGGATAAGACCCCATCTATAACCACTCTTATAGAGCGATCTTGGAAAAAGCTCGATATAAATCGAGAGAAGTGACTACCGCACCGAAAGCATTAGGTTTCTGAATGAGAGCCTCGTGCCAACTTTATCAAACGCTTTTGAGATATCCAGAGCCACAACCTTACTATCACCAAAACAATGAATGGACTTATTCCACTTCTCCGAGAGGAATGCCGGCGGGTCACCAGTTGAACAGCACTTTCAGAAATCGTACTTAAGATCGCTTAGCAAATCGTTGGACTCCAAATATTTCACAAGGCGGTGATTAATCATACTCTCCATAACTTTGGAGAGTGCGGAACAAATTGCTATTGTACGGTAGTTCTTAGGGTTACTAACCTCGCCCTTTTTGGGGACTGGCGTTACATAAGCAACCTTCCAGCAAGATGGAAAAATACCGGCGCGATATAACGCGCTGAAAAGGTGAACTAATAGACGCGCAAGCATCGAAGAGCACTGCTTCAAAACCAGTGCTGGTAAGCCATCCGGTCCAAAATACTTCTTAACGTTGAGATTTGCAAAATGTGCTTCACTAGAGACGGTAATAAACAGCGAACAATTGTCGGAACTCGCCTATATGTCAGCCATGGATCAACAGGTTTTTAAGGAAAATGTAGAGAAATGGGTACCAGGTCTAGCAGATTCAAAGGAAAATGTGAGATATACTGTATTAAGAAGACTCGAAAGACGATGCTTCAGCTATAGTCTGATGGAATGGTAGAACGATTTAATCGAAACCTGGAGGAATACTTGCGAGTAGTGAGCGAACAACAGAAGGATTGGGACAAACACATTCCGAGGTTTCTACTGTCGCACCGATCAGCTGTCCATGACTCCACATCCACATCACCTGCCAAGATTATATTTGGGACTGAGCTAAAACTGCCTGGTGACTTAGAGTTTAGTGTTAATCCTACCACATTAAGGGATGCCACATACGATGAAAACAGGAAAATCTCAATAAACTTCTCGAATTTGGTCAGCGATAAAATTAATCGTATGATCGTGCAGCAAACATGGTCGGCTTCCATGAGGGGCAATTGGTTCTACTCTACAACCCACAGTGAAAGAAAGAATTATTTGCCAATCTTCAAACTAACAAGGATGGACCTTATGAGGTAGTCAAAAGGTTAAACGATAAGGTATACAGAATAAAGGAGAACGATAGCCCGCGATCAAAAATGGAAGTGGTACATCTACAGCGTCTTGCGAGCTATTGGAAGAAAATAAAAATGCCTAAAAAGAAAACAGGCATCAGCGTCTTTAAAACTGTATTTTGCGATTTTGGTATATTTGGTAATTATATGTCACCATGTCAATCCCGTACTTATTTGCATTATCTGGCAACGCTACCAATCCGACCGTCTTTACGCTACATTTGAATTAACTGATAGACAATAGAGGATATTAGGTATATAAAGAGGCTGCTTTACCTACACGTCAGTTGTTTAGCGTTTTGCTGTTATAAAATGAAGTCATGAGTACGTGGAAATAAGAGTGTTGTATAAACGAATATTAAGCTGTTGTATTAATATAAACTGTATAAAAGTTATAGTGTAGTAAATAAAAAGCTGTAAACAACAACAATAGTGGTGTTTATTTAATTTTAACGCAATTTAAACAAACTCAAACGTTTTAAATATATATAATATATATATATTTAAATATATATAATATATATATATAGAATAATATATATATATATATAATATAATATAATATATATATATATATATATATATATATATATATATATATATTCTGTTCGAAAAAACTGGAAGTTAGAAATATGTTAAAAGTTTTGAAGTAGAAGTGCATTCGAAAATTTTGAGAAAATATACAATTTTTATAATACATTCAGACGTTGTAACTGATTTAGTTTTTAGATTAAATGTTTTTGAATTAAAGAAAGGAAAAAATAAATAAAAAATTATACACAAAGGACAAAAAAGTTAGAAACATATTTAACTTGTTTATAGAAGTACATATGCATATGTATATTGTTTATAATTCTTTTAGTAAAATCGCTACAAAAATAACGACAATTTGCAACAATTGACAAATGACTATCTTTCTTTCCCATTACATTGCTAGAGACACGGTGGTTATCAACTAGAAGGCTGCACACAACCATATGAAAGCCAGCCGACAACACTACATACAGCATTCTCTTTAGTAAAAGCAAAAGTTCTTTCGTTTTGATTCTCAATATAACAATCACTGTATCATTTGAAAAAAATTCAAAAACATTTTGTCGCCGCTTTTGTATTTTGTTCGACAGTAAAAATACAAGCAAAACAAAGTAATCAAGTCAAATAACTATTGCAAGCACAGTATGTACAGTATGTTTTTTTTTTTGTTGTAAATTATATTACAATAACAAAAAACAAGACCAAAATAAAAAACAACAAGAAATATACGCAAATCACCAACACAAGGTTTTATTAATTGTGTTTGAATTCTGCTTCATTCCATTATGTTCTGCTGCAATTTTCATTTAATTTACTTTGTTTTAAATGTTTTGTATTCTTTTCTTCTATGGTTATGTCGTTTTTGATTTTGTTGTGGTTTTAAATATTTTCTTCTCAAAACATTTATATATTTAGTAAAGTACAAGAGACGAAGTATTTAAAATAATGAAGGATTGCTTGTAAGAATGAAAATGAAGAGCACCATCAAAAAATCAAATGAAGAGCGCCATCAAAGTGCTTCAGCAAACCTACATAGGACATAGTGCAAGAAATACAAGAGACGAAGTATTTAAAATAATGGACGATTGATTGTAAGACAAACAAGTTGTGCTTGCATAGCCCTCTATTATAAACTTGCGATTTTCTACAGATTCAGGTATTAAGGAGGGAATGTGCGTCTAGACCTACTTCACAGGAATGCGTCCCACTCTTGGAGGTACAGAGCTTTATTAAGTTCTGTCGGGCAAACAACCATCACTTCATTATTGGCTGCGATGTGAATTCGCATCATGAAGTATGGAGCAGCAGTGACAACAATATTAGCTAGTGAGTACCTTTTGAATTACTTAGTTAGTAACAATGTAGTTACGGCCAATAGGGATATCAAGCCTACATTTATTAATGCAATACGATCGGAAGTACTGGATATCACGTTATATAACGCATCATGTCCAATCTTGATTTGGTAAATGTTGCTAGGACCAATATTATTCCAATTTTCTCAAGTCCACCTTCCACTTTCAGAGAAAACAAGGGAAAGTGACTGGCTTCCGGTCTCCGTATTGATTAACTTGACATGGCGGCAAGTCCACTTAAGACGACTATTTCCAGAGCCTCTTTCCTCGACTTTCCACTTTTAATACAGTAGCCGCAAAAACTATTCGACATGAGCTTGTAATTTATTTAATAATCATTTAAACACAATACAACGTGTAATTAAAAAAAACTAAATTAGAAAGAACTTTATTTAGAAGCAAAGAACTATATTCAGTAAAAAATTGAGATCAAAAAAGAAACTAATAAATTAATTGTTTAAAATTAATTGTTTAAAACATAAATTAAAAAATATAAATAAAAAATTATTCCACATGGACAATATTCTTAAAATATAAAACATTTGTCGTTGGTTTAAAAACGAATTGCTTTACCTTTACGTCTCATAACCTCTCTTAAACGTTCTGGCTTAGATCTTACCAACTTGTTTGTGTATTCAGAATCTTGCCCCACTCTTCTTGCAGGATATCTTTCAACAGATTTTTATTTGTAAAGTCACGTGAGCTAATTTTTTCTTCAATTGACTCCACAAATATTCAATAGGGTTTAGATCTGGAAATTGTGGTTGAGTTTTTATTACTTTTGGGTAATTATATAAAATCCAGAGCTTTGTATTGACGGCTAAAAGCTTATGATTACTTTCTTGGTACAACTGAAATCGGCTTAAAAGTCCTAATTTTTCAGAGGTCTATCGTAAATTTTGCTTGATCATGTCAATGTATTTGTGTTGATCCATAATTCCATCAAAAATTCCTAAATTGGCCACACCTAATGCTGCCATAAACCACCAGATCATAACACCACCTCAGCCGTGTTTTACAGTTTGCACAATATTTCTCTCTTTCAACTCTATATTGGGTTTTCGATAAACTAAAATCTTCCCATCATAGCCAAAAAGGATATATTTGCTTTCATCAACATAAATAACATCCACCCAGAACTCAGGAAGCTTAGACACGTACTATTTAGGGAAATCTAATCTAACATTCCTATTTTTCCTATGGTTTCCTGGTTCCTATGTGAAACCCCACATATAGCGTGGAAATCTAGCAAATCTAGCATGGAAATCGTTCTTTTTTATATCTCTATTTGTCTGGGGTGTTACTGAAATGACTAAGTGCTTTTCGGTACTTTTGGCTACTGGAGATGCATTAATTTTGGGATAATTTTTCACATCACGAATGATTCGTCGTTCATACGCTTCTGTAAGTCTTCGAGGACGGCATTTATAGCCTTGTTTACCCCAGTTTTCTAATTTTTATGATTGTCGAATACTTTTTTTACTTTGAAAAAGTTGTATTTTTTGTTAGATAAGCAAAACAATTTTAAAATACGCAATAGTTATAAATTTTATAAGTTCCAATTAAATACCTTACAACATAACAAAATACAGTGAAATTGCATGCAAAATTTGTATATATATCCACATCTTAAGGTGATTTAGGAAATAATATGAAATAATATGAAATGTCGAAGTATGCTGTTCAACCTTGGATTAGGAGAAGCGTTTAAGAGAAGAGTCCTCATTTTCAAGTTTTGACTTGCAGTCAGAAGCGACATGACCTTACTGAACTGCAAGCTGCTGTTACCATTCTAGGATGGTAAAGATAACACTTCTGAATGCGTTTTCAAATAGTAGGACTATACTAAGTGTTAGTCTAACGGTGAACTTAGTGGCTAACTTTAGAACAGTCCCCCGGATACCCATATACCAAACGGCCAGGTGAAAGAATCACCTCCACCCAACTGGTCAATTCCTAGTATGGAAGGTAGGCGAGACTTTCTAAAAATTTTACCATACAGATCCACACTTGACCACCATCTATATTTTTCCGTTTATATATTTCCTCAGTTCTCACACTTTTCCTTCACTACATCGGGTCTGATTATAGACTGCGTCACACCGGCGTCTATAGTGAATGTGCCACTAATGTACCCGAACACTGTAAGGTTTTTGTTAGTTTTCCGCATAACTTATATGAAGATTGTAGGTCCTCGCTTGTAGGAGCTAGCTCTTGCCGCTCAGTGCTTGCTCGTTTTAGTTTAACGGGGACTCTTTTGTTGTTTGATGGTAGTTGGCCCGTTTATTATTTCGCGATGGTGAAACGAATCTTGACATTTTGCGTGGCGCTTTGCAGTTTCTCTGGAAGTGGCCGCTCTTTCAACAGTTAAAACATTTTACCTTTGATTTCTGCTCAGCTAGAAGCCTCTTGAGCACCTCCTCTATTTTTTTGATTTCATTCGCCATACCTGCCACAACTTCCATATTACGCACCTTGTGTATTTGTGCTGTGATATCGTGCGAGCAGTCTGCTGCGCTAGTGCGAACGCCACACTATCTGCAAAGGTTGCCTTTTGTGTAGCATGTACAGCTAGCTTAACATTGGGGTCTCGTATGCCGTTAGCAAAGGCTACGGTCTTGAGATGGTCTACTAGTGGATGATTTTCCCCTGGATAGGTAAACTGCACAAACCTCTCGACTTCCATTGCAAATGCTTGAAGCGACTCATTAGCCTTTTGCGTATGGCACCTTAACTCTATGCGGTACAAATCGCGCTTGTGCTCGTTGCCAAATTTACGCTGTAGCGCCAATATTAAGTCGTTGTAGTTGTTTCTGCAGCTGGCTGGCATGGTTCTTACAATTTCTGCTGCAGCACCTTTTAACGCCAAAATTAGTTCTAGAGCCTTCTATTCATCGTCCTATCCGTTTCTGCTGGCAACTGTCTCGAATTAGAATTTAAATACGAATAGGGGTGAGCTACCATCAAAGCTA